>JAOUZG010034267.1:133068-151731 GCA_026289955.1 Argiope argentata | reverse complement strand
ATATATATATATATATATATATATATATATATATATATATATATAAGTTGATGAAGTTAAGGAAAAATACTTGTTTGAAATTTTGCATGAAGGCGTTTACATCCTCGGCGTGGCAAGGAGCACATTAAATTAACTTTTTATCAAATATTTAAAAATATTGGCAAAGCTAAATCAAATTAATAGATCCGCCATCTAATCCGTCAAGAGATACTAAAGAGAGTGTTAAGCTTGTTGTTAATGTAATGCTTTGGTTGATAATAACTTAGAAAGAATTCGGAAAACTACAGTAAATGACTTTAAATTCCGATCCACATACACGTTCGATTGCTTTCTACATTGTCTTCTCAATATTATTTCTGTTACATTTTTATGAATACAAAATATATAGATTTGGATTAGATTTAAAAGAAAATACTGCAGCCAAATTTATCATGAGATTTAACTTCAGCGGTTCCTAACAGCTCACAATCATTTTAACAGTTAATGAAAATGTCGCAAGCTTGTAAATCTGATAATATATCTTCTGACATGTAAAAAAATTTGTTCAAAGAACTGGAATATTTTTCTATCGATTTAGTTTTTAAAAACTGATGCTTATATTCTAAATTAGATTTAATGACAAATATTGTCTCATTGCCATATTTATAATGCTTTATCCAGCCATTAGTCTTAAGTTTCTTAGAAAGGAAATAGCAAATTTGCGGTGGTATTATTTGAAAAAATCCTTTTTAGTAGCTTACTAAGCTCTTAAAGCAACAGCCATAAAAAGTGGATTCTAGAAGCCAACGGGATTGGTAGACTCAAGAACATTGTTTCAGCCTTAAATCATAGACTTGACAAAATAATATCCCTTAATGAAATTATATTATATATATATGGTACGACCGTAGTTTAAATTCTTGTTTGGTGTACTTTTCAAAAATTACCAATTCGCCAACCATTAACTTGCAACGCGTCTTTCAGGAGAGTCAGTTCTCAGCCCAAGGTGAAAGATGAATAGGGTTTAGAAGACTAGAAAAAACAGTTTTTGCCAGCTTTGGCGCGTTATCGCCAACTTGGTAGAAAAAGGAGTTAAACAATGATTCATCCAAATATTTATTTAAATTTTCAGGAAAGTAATTGTGTATCTATAGTATATTAACTGCATACCAAAAATTGCCAAAGATGAATGAGGCTTTAGTAGATTCTGTAGATGGGGAAGAAAGAGCGAGTTAGGGCATATTAGGAAAAAAAAATTCTTATATATATTTTTAATGTATTTGCAATTCCTTATTTACAACTTCTTTTTTATATTGATTATTTAATTACAAAATTGGTACTTTTCCGTTATCCGGGTGCCAGTGAAAAATCGGCAAAAAAATTTGGCGGAATTCTGCATTATTCGGCATCAAAATTATTATTATTATTATTATTGAGATTTTCGCTTATATTTTCCCAGCGTGTTACAAGGCTCTTTATTTGTCATTAATCAATACAAGAAAATAACCGAATTATTTTCATTAGCGGAAGTGTAAATATACAATATATAATATTTAAAGCGCAACATTTTGCTTGATTTCTTGGATTTTTAATTTAGATTCCAAAATGCAAATAGAATACGATAATTACAAAACAAAGAAAATTTGATGAAAAAATTCAGTGCATAGATTTAAATCCTCTATCGAAGTTTGACACAAATTCAACAAGGTTCTGACAGTTTATTGATCTCTCTATCAAAAACACGTAAACGCGATTACTCAGAAACGTGTAATGACTTAAATATATCAAGTTTGGTATTCTCTTTTATGACTACGGGTGCAATTAATTCACTGTCAGATTTTTGTTTCAATATTTGGAAAAAATGTGCCTGAAGCACAAAATCTTATTTTTGCACACTCATAATCGTATTCTAGGGATAAATCGCCAAATAACTCTCAACAAGTCTTACGATATATTAACCCGTGACATAGGAATTTATTTAACTTCCTAATTGGATGACACATTCTATCTTGAACATTTGTTGTTATCTTAATTTCTATAATAATGCGACGAGTTTTAAGATAATGAAAAGTTTCTAAGTGATTCTTGCGCTTTAAATTATTGAATACTTTCACTTAATTGCAGATTTCAAATTAAAAATTCCATAATACGATCAGAGCCGTCATTTTATGTTAAGTGGTTAAATAAAAATATTAAATTCATTTCAAAGGTTAATATTTTTTAATTGTTCCACGCCAGTGCCGTGCTAGGCGTTCTCTGGAATAACAACTTCATTAGAAAATCGGCTAGAAAGTTTTGATTTTAATTTATCATTTACTTTATTTGTTTTTAATCCTATAGCTTTATCTCCCATACATCATTGTAATAAAAATATATACATGCTAAAATTTACGTTAGGAAATAAAACTATAAATTTCTTTCTTCCCATTGCTTCTTATGCATGAACAACTTTGAAGAGAGATTATGAAGAGTAGATTCTAAGGTTTTTTTTCCAGAATTATATGACAGGTTTTAATGTTTCATAATTTTTCTTTATTTATAGTGCAATTTAAAGTAATTATCAATGTAATACAGACATTTTTTTTTTCATTTACATTAATAGGATATGCTGAATACGCTAACAAATATGAAAGAATTGAGTGTCTTCGTGCTATTGATGCTGGCATCTTTGAGTGAGGGTAAACCACTTCAGAAAACCAAGCGCGCCATTATGAAGGACTATTTCAACCCTCTTACATATCCGACAGATAAATTAAAATTCGAAAAGGGAGACGATGGCAAATACCACGTGCACGAACTTGGCGATTCAATTCACAGCAAAGTCGACTATGCCATCGCACGTGACATTGATGCGAGCAACGAAATCATTGGGGATGCTTTGAAATCTGAAAAGACTATAAAAACTGATGACTCAGCAATTGCAAATACTGAAAAGACGGGCTTAAACCCTGAGTCTTCTGATGTTTCTAAATTTAAACTCCAAAAGGAAGGTGTGGAACTTTCCACCAAAGTCTTGACTGCTGACAAAGTGAAAACTGAAGTAAATGAAGCGAATCAGGAGAAAGTTATCTCTGAAACCACAGCAAAGCTAGACTCTGAAATAAAATCTGGAAATGCAGCGAGCAAAGAGCATGAAATTAGTGCGAAGTTAGACATTCCAGTAGATTCCAAATGGTCTTTAGTTCCTAAACCTGACGGGAAAGATGACAAACCTTATGAAGGTGGCGAAGAATATCTTCCTGAACCCCCAGTTGCAACTGAAGAGAAAGATGATGAAGGAAAAGTGGAAATAGGCCAAATTCCGAAGCATCACCCAGTTTTTGTTCCTCCTAATATTCCTTTGCTGATCCCCAAAAGAGTTTCGTTTCGCATGCTATCTCTGCTACCTAAACCAGCTGCAATAGACATTTCGGACAGGCTGCCTTTACCTGAGCCGGAAGTTGTTGAGGAAAGCTCAGAAACAGCTGTTGTTGAAAGTTTAAGTCCCAGAGGTCCCATGCTCATCAAAGGAGGAACGCGATTGGTTGCCAATCATCTTATTCATCCACTACGAGTTGGACTACAGCTACCATTTTTGCCCTTCGCACATATTTTAAAAGAAGCTGCAAGTAAGTTTCTTTGTTTCAATTTATATTTAGATTTTAAAAACACGGTGTGGCCGCTACATTTGGCTTGGATTTTTGATTTATACAAATTAGATATAACCCTTGAGAAAGTTTTGCTTGGAAAGCTTGAATACAATACTTTTAAAATTTAACTTTATTTTTTTAAATCTTCATAAAGAAATCTAATTGCAGCTAGCAACGAGTGGAAAAAGTTTTAGCTCTTAATAATACTCAGAGTAATAAAGCTTGAAAATCGATAAGAAATTGTATCTTTATGCTAACATAAAATATTCCAGCCACATAAAAATTAAAAAATAAAGGCATTTACAAAAATTTTATTGTCTTAAATTATTGAACTGGCTGCTTAAAACACGAGTTACATTTGCTTATGCATATCTTACAGGACAGGAGTAAAAAGAAAACCGAAATTTCGAATGTCAATTTTTCGATTTTAAATAAAAGGCTATTAATTTCAAAAGAAAATTTGAAAATGTATAGTCCAATAAGATATGCCTCCGAGCATTGAGGTAACTAATTTGAACATGAATAAGTTTTAAAAAAGAGTAAATCTGAAAAATTAAATATTTTAAAATTATGTAAACAAGAAAGGGAATACATGATAAAAACTTCAAATTTATTAATACCAACCTTTTTTTTATGAATAATAAATTTAATGGAAAAAGATAAACTTGTCAAAAAATACACAAGAACACATTTCTATCTGCCCAAATTCACAGAAAGCTTCTACAACCATCAAAATTCGGATGCTGTAGAAGTAAATTAAAGAAAGAGTTACTTTAGAAAGAACCAATACAATGGTCCATTTCTGAAGTAATTTTTTCTTGTATAACCTTATTTCCATATTTTATCCTAGATTCTATTTTCCGATTTCAAAAGAGTGTCTTTACGCAAATTGCATTTACTAATGAAACAGAATTCTATATTGAGAATTCTATACAAGAAATATGTGTTCTATATATAGCAATATGCTATTGATAAGTAACTACACAGATTTATCCGATGTTATGACGCTTGGTAAAATTTTACAAAATCAGTTATTTTATCACTTATTTCTATATTTTACTGCTTGCAATTACACATTACAAAAGTAATTTCGATTTTTAATTAATTTATATATACCATCATTTATTTAACATATAAAAATGAATTGTTGTTTGTTTGCATTTTATGCGCAATCTCATCGTTCATCTTAATGGCGATAAAATTTTGTTAACTTATTGCTTTGAACCTAGAAGATCCATGTTTTTCGCATGGCATGTTAGTTATATGTTGGATACTCACAAGTCGGATTGCCATGAAATCCATTTATTTTTGCTAAAGAAAAAAGAACCGTCTATCCCAAAGTATACTTGAGTAGTAAGGTTAAAAAAAAGAGAAATATTATATATACTCTTTATATATGACTAGATTTCATGAAATGTATTGATTGTCGACAAGAAAATAAATATTCTTTCTATCATTCCTAATTAAACAAGATAGATATTTCAAATTTCGAACGATATTTACACAATTATTTCTTCTGAGACAGCAACGTGCCGGATGCCAACTGATTTTTAATAAATATTAATGCAAATTAAATGTAAATGTTAAATAAAATTTCCTCGCTCTAAAAAAACGATACTGAGCAAAGTTTTTATCATTTATTTCGTCTTTTCATATATATTCACATTGAATTAAATCTTTATCTATTGAATTGTATAGTTTTTAAAGCATTTTCAGCATCTAGATTTAAAAAATCGTTTTTTTTTAAATTTAAAATATCTGTTTTTGTATAAAAATACATAAGTTTTTGTGAACCTATTAAACAACTCATATTGCAAATTTTATCTTTTAAGGAAAGGAAAAACTAAAAGGAATGGCCAAATCAGAAATAGTAGATATTGGAGGTCAGAAAATGCTCTTGCAAAGAAAAGTTTTGATGTCACCTGACCACGATCCAAGTCGTATGCATGTCAGTGTGATGTCCATCTTACCTTTGGAAGATGTAGACCCAGAAATTCTGAAAGACATTGATAAGGATGAGAAGGAGCTGGAGAGCGAAGAAGCGCGCGTGGAAAAAGATCTGAAGCTTGATGGAAAGAAAGAAGCAGAGAAAAGATCCGTTGAAGATGGCGAAATCGACGCAGTTGTCACAGAAGAAGAAAAGAAAGGCACTGATATGATTTCTAAGCATATACCTCAGCCAAAAATCTTGGGTAAAGAGAAAACGGAAGTGGTTGAAGAAACTGTTGATGATAAAATGACACCAACGGATGCTTTCGAATCAGTCATTCCTGCAATTTTCATTGTTGCGGAGGGCACCAAAAAAGAAGAGCAAGAAACTGTGGCCACTAAAGAGTTTGAATTGGAACCGAAGCTCAAAGAAGAAGACATAGAAAAGACCGAAGAGAGTCACACCGTAAAAGAACATGGACTGAAGACGGAAATACAAACGGAAAGTAAATTGGATGAAAATATGGAGAATAACAAAAATAAGGAAATTCTGCCCTTAGTTCCTGAAGGAAAAGAGGAAGAAAAAACCATAGCCGTGCTAGAAAAGGGGAAAGATGTATTGATTGGAACCGAAGATCTCCTAAAATTTAGAGGTCAAATGGAAAACCAGGAGTCTCCAAGTATTGATTCCTTAAAAAAAGAAGCAGATGACGATCTCATGATAAGCGAATCTGTATTTGAAAAAGAAAGTCAATCAAAAGATGAAGAAGTTGCCTCATCAAGGAGAGTAGAGATTACTCTAAAACCAGATGAAGATTCCAAGCACAATTTTGCCACTGAAGGAAAGAAAGGAGACGAGGGTATATTCGAAGTAGAAGAAATCACTTCATCTCACAACGAAATGGAAGACAACAAGCATTCCGAAACTGATATTCTAAAAGATAAGAAAATTATGACGGAGGGTAAAAAAGATGATGAAATGAAGGTAGTTATGGAAGAAAAACTTGATTCACGTAGTGCTACTGAGATCGTGACTAGTGAAGAAGCTAGAGCAAAAACTGATCTGAAGTCTGAGTCTAGAAAGCTTCACGAGGAATCCATGAACGGAAAGAAGAAAGGAGATGATGGAATCTTAAATTCGAAAGAAGATGTTACTTCTCATGTCGCAACTGAAATCAAAGATTCGAAAGAAAAAACTGCTATTGTAAATGTGCAGCATTCTGAAGAAAGTAGCCCCAAAGTTGAGGTAAGTGTTTTATAAATTATGTTTCCTTTAACAGTTTAAACGTCTATTTTTTTTAAAAAAAAATGTTTTTTTCCCATTATATTTAATATTTATTCAGGAATTTATGCTTTTTTGTTGAGAGTGGTTTTTCAAATCTTACTGAGTGAATTTAGCTGCTTTAAATTTATCAAAATAAAGTATAATCGCAAAACACGTTAGCACACTTTGCTGCTGAAGAAAGGAATTGCCTGAACAAGTTTAATAAAAATTCAAATTCATTTTTAATTTTGTCAATTCTTAAGTATTTTTAAATAAAATTTACAAAATATTTAAAATTAAGTTTAAAAAATGATTTTTAACAGTAGCATGCAAGTTTGATTGAGTTCTCATAGTTCTGGATTAGGATGAATAATTCGTTGAAATATTTTACATCGAAGAGAAGTCCAGCCAGCATTTCTGATGCAAATAAATGTCTTTTAAATTTAACTTTTCATTTTATTTGTTTCAATTTCTGCGGTATTAAAAATAACCTTTAGGATATATTTTTTTCTTTTTCTTTTTATTAAGCAGATGCGAACGTCAACACTTTTTCAATAGAATGACATATTATTTTAAGATTGATCATTAATTCTCAAATATGTTTGAAAAATTCAACTTTGTTGAAAATGTTTTGATCTGTAGCATAATGAATGTATGCCGAATTTCTACACTTTTGCACTTTATAAAATTTACTATTTTGAATTCACTGTTTTCAAGTATCAATATATCTCAAATTTTATAATATGTATAAACAAGATAATTTTAATGTAGTATTTACATTTAGACTAGGAGGTAATTATCAGACAAACTAAATAAAAACTAACTTGTTAAAAATAAATACAATATTTATGGTATTTATCAAAATGTAATTTCATAATAATACATATTCAACCCTTTGCACTTCGAAAAATAATTAGATGCAAAACTATTCATCTAATACAAATATTTGTTTATTGCTATGAAAAATAAATATACATAATTCTTTTAAGTCGAATCTCTTTGGAAAACTAATCTACATCTCTTAACTATTATGTAGGCATTTTTAACAATTAAATTTGAAAAATAAAAATAATAAAACGTTAAAATGGTGCACAATTTTGAATGTCGGATCAGAGGTGACATCGGACTGCAAAGGATTAAATAAAACACACCAACATTGAATTTTGAATCGAATTTGATTTTTAACTTAAATATGTTTGAAACTCTCTTCGGAATGTTGTGACATGTAAAATTTTAAATTAGATAAATTTTCAGTTATTGCAGTTCCTATTTTGCACTATACTAACTAGTTCATTGCATGATTAGATATTTAAAACAAGTTTGATATAAACTTTTAACATGCTTCATATTCTAGGATTTTGATTTAACGAAAATTGAAGGTGCTGTTTTAGAAGAAAGGTAATTTTTTATATATATTTATTGAGGTGGAAGAAGAAATGAACATTATAAAGAACATAATATTTTAATATGTATTATTTTGCAAGATCGTGAGTAGGAAAAAAATCGATCATACAAATTTAAGCAGTTTTTCTAATATGCCCTAAAAAAGAAAGCAATTCATTAAACAAGATTCGGATTTCTTGATTCATATAAGATTAAAAAATTAAATTTCATCCTAGATTTTATTCAATAAATATGCAATCGTTGCAATAATCGTACTTAACGACATCAATGTTTTCGTAAAATAATATTTTAAATAATTAAAGTCACAAAAAACTAAAAACAAGCATCAATAAAAATTTAAAATTTCAAAATTTTACGAAGTATTCAGATATTTTTCTACATACGTTATTGTTTAGAATTATTTAGATCAAATGAACAACAATAATAACAATATAAGTACTGAAATATCTTTTCGTAAAATAAAAAAAGAAATATCATCCAGGGAAAATATTTCAAATTTTTTTACAAAACCTTTTCATTAAATTTTCGTGAATGACAAATTTAAATTATACGCTCACAAAAGTTTATTAAAATTAACAAGGATCTTTTTACTTATTTAGATGGAAGATATATTTACACTCTTATGAACTTTAAAAACAATTATTAAATTCTAATGATTGACATTTTAAATGATTTCCTTTCCACGATCTTGCTATTATGCTTCTTTATTCTCATAAATGTATTTTTCACAGTGTAACATTTTTTGAATTTTTATTCATAAACTCTTGTAGGCGTTTTGGATGCCATTTCAAAATTCCAATGTTAAAAGCAAATGACTTTGTAAAACGTTTGTTGAAAAAGAGAAATTCGTTAGCAAAAAAGGTTTAATATATTTGAGTTTTCGTAGAATATAAAAAATTCGAATAAAAAGATCTTTTGAAATTTCTTCTTACCTTTTTTCTTAAAACTTTAAGAGATATATCAATTGTATATTGAGTTAATAATAAATCATAAAATTAGAGCTACGATTATAATCACATGAATCGATTTTATTAAGATTCAGATTGTACTTAATTCAAATTCCGATATTTAGAACTCTCGAGTTTTGAAATTTGATTAATACTCTTTAGTGCACTGTATAGTTAAAAAATTAACTATACAGTGCACTAAAGAGTGCACTGTAACTATTTCGCACTCTTTAGTTCACTGTAACGATTTCACAATTTTTTTTCTAAGCCGCTATCTAGATAAGTCATCAATGCTCAATCTTTCTGGAGATACCTGAAAAATCAACCAGAAACCTAACTTTGTAAGAATTTCTGCAGTTTTATTATCATGTCGAAACATGCTGTTGTCTTTGGGGTGAAGTTTTTGGTGTCAACAAAAATCCATTGGGGAAAAATAAAATTTTTGTTATCTGTACGAGAAATCTGCAAACTGCAATCTCAAAAAATCAGTTTTTGATAACGCGTTGCCATTTGCATTTACAAAAGCTCCGATTTAAAAAAATAAGTTAATGACTACAGCAAATAAAAACTAGGAAAATGTCATTTTGAGCACGTAATTGTATTAAATGAAATAAACAGGAAATGGGATATTTTTTTTAACAATAAAGACGAGACAAAGTTTTTTGGATCGTTTTCAATACTAAGTGACTCATTCAATGAAACCATTAAAATGAATGAAAATATAATTTAACTTTCACAAACACGCGGTGCTTGGCCGTTCAAGAAATTATATTCTGATATGATGTATAGCAGATTTCCTTTTAATCTTTTTTTATTCATTTAAAAGCTTGCGACCATTAGATACATGATTAACTGTCGTTTTACTCTATGTCTTAACACTTTAGAGAGATAGTGTGAAAAAACTCTTGACAGAACTCTCAGCTATATAACTGTACCGATTTTTCCAATTATTTCCTCTAACCAATCAGACTGTTTTGTGTTTACTGTGCCCTGTATATTTGAAAACATTTTTATTTTGTCGCGATAAACTATTTCTCATTAGAGTTGATTCGTATCGCATATAAATAAATATTAAAAATATGATAGAAATGGACCTTTTTCACGTGTCAGTTTTAGTAAATAATTTAAAGACTTCAAAAACATTTAACAGTATGATCTTAAACCCGTTAAATTACACGCACCCGTGCCGCTTGTATATTGGCGACTTCCGGGCTTGAATATTTGATTCAGAACTACCATACGAAAACAAATATTCTTTGTAAGGCGGAAATGTGACATATATTATGGCCTCAGACAGCTTTAAAATTTTTTAAAACAGAATTTAATAGAAATGGTGCAAAATGTTTTTTTCTGTGGTAACTTGAGAAAACACCATTAAACAAAATTCGTTGCAAAAATTATATTTTTAATGTTGTTAATTTAACAAGTAATATAAAATACAATTTTTTAAAATCAATTCCTACCTAGATTAAGAAAGAAAAAATTTATTTTAGTTATTCTTTATTAAATAATTACAATTAATATAAATATGTGTAGAAATAGGACAGAGTCACAATTTTAATCGACAAAATAGAAAGCGAATTTCATGGCAATTTTTCATTCTCCTTTCTATACATAGTGTTCGAATTCGCAGTCTAAGGGATCAGAATGCAATGCCATAGCAACCAGATCATCCAGGTCCAACGATTACAATTACTATAAATAATTGATCAAAAAAATTATACAAGAATTGAATTTTCAACACCTGTTGAGGATTTAAAGCCAATTGTGGCAGCTCAAAATGCAGGATTTTTCTACACAAGTTGGGGTACGCAATGCAGATTAAAAATTACCAATTTTATATGTTCTATATTATTTTAATGCGAAAATATTTCAAACTGTATCGGAAAAATCTTTTAATTATAACAGTGTTTGATTTTAAATGCAACAAGCATTATGAAAATAAACAGAAACTTTTAAAATAATCGGCCAAAAACATGTGAAGCCTAACGTCATTAGCGTGCGGAAAAAACAGACTTAATTCGTTATTTATTTGGCGGTGAGGAAATGAATATTTTTGTCGAAAAAGTTTTTAATTAATTAATAAAAATTAATGAATTAATATTGAAAAAACTGTATTGACATCAGATGTCCTCCACTACAAGTTTCAAAATATTTACTTGAACTTGATTGGATGAATAAACAGTATTTTATTAACGATTGGAAATTTGTACAAGATATATATATATATATATATATATATATAATTTTTAATCGTTAATAAAATAATAAAATACTTTCTATTCATACAAGTTCAAGTACATTTTTTAAAATTTGTAGTGGATGCCATTTGATGTTAATACTTTTTTTCGCATATTATTTCATTAATTTTTAATAAGTAATTAAAAACTAACTTTCTCGCCAAATATCTTCATTTTCCAGCCTCCAAATAAATAACGAATCCAGTTTGGTTTTCCCCACACTAATGAGATTAGGCTTAATCTTTTCGGCCGATTATTTTAAACGATTCTGTTTATTTTCATAATCTTCGATGCATTTAAAACTGAGCATTGTTAATTAATAGATTTTTTCGATTCCTTTTGAAGTACTTTCAGATTAAAACTATACAGAATAAAGAAAATTAGAAATTTCTAATTTGTGTTACATTACCTCAAGTGGAGTTGAAAATTTACGCCTTTTGCGCTGCCACAGTTTCCTTTCAATTCTCAATTGGCGTTGAAAATTCAATGTCAGCATAATTTTTTTTATCAATTATTCATAGTAACGGTTATTGTTAGGACTGGATAGCCTGGTTGGTGGGCGTTGAATTCGTATCTTTTGGGTTGCCGGTTCAAACCGGCCAGTCGAAGAATATCTGTGTGTGTGTGTGTTTG
Source organism: Argiope argentata (assembly GCA_026289955.1). Classification (NCBI taxonomy): domain Eukaryota; kingdom Metazoa; phylum Arthropoda; class Arachnida; order Araneae; family Araneidae; genus Argiope; species Argiope argentata. Next base: position 139,706 of record JAOUZG010034267.1, on the reverse strand, counting down.
TGGTGGAAGTTAAATTTCCTGATCACAAAATCCTCCATGTCGGGAGTAATACCACTGGTAGAACAGGGTCATAAGTGATCGTCATCTGTTCCAGATATAAGTTACGATCTGTGGATGAACGAATGAACCTTCAGAAGCTACTGCACCACCTCCTTCCGTTGTAAAGCGCAACACGAGAACAACAATTGCAATTATTTAATAAAAAGTAACTAAATTAAATTTTTCCTAACTTCCTAAATTGTTTTTAGTAACCTAAGTAGGAACTGATTAAAATTTTTTTTATATATTACTTGTTTTCTTTGCAACAGTCTACATATTTCTGAATGTGTGGTATAAAAAAATTGTCTTGTCGCTATTTTTGATAATTTCTAAACATATGTTTCTGTTTGTTCGTTGTCATATTGGAGGCTAGACTTAAGTTTAAAGTTAATTTTTGATTCTTGGATACTATGTCTCGGGTAACACTGTGTGGGTACTGCTAGTTACCAACTAATGTGACATTGGATAAGCAAACAACATGGCTATGGCCAAGAATAATTAACTGGATTTTAAGCAACTGAAATATAGGAAAATGAGGATTAAGAAAGGTTCATTTTACCTTTCAAATATTTATAAAAGTTACGCTTAAGTTGAAATTGCTTTAATATTCATTGATATTTAAAACATGAGTCCACGTTTTTCGTGGTATATGACAATTGAAATTTGATTTGGTTGTTTTCACATTCCAATTTGTAGATTGTTGTTATTTCTCCCAATATTTAACTAAATTTTATATATTTACTTCAATATTTCTATGAATATAGTTTGATTCCTGCAATTTTCAAAAGTTTTTTTCACATACTCTAATTTCTCAGCTAAAGACGAGTACTAAAATTATTTTAAGCAACTATTTTCTTTCTTTTAATTGTGAACAAAAATTATCTATGAGAGAAAGATATGGCAATCTGTAGCATTCTATATAAGCATTAAGAGCGTTGACTTTGTGCATAATTGCTGATTCGATTCAATGTCAGTCATCATATTATGATAACTGATTTTTGCTATAAATATTTATAATAAGTTTTTCAAATTTTGCACACATTTCATCACTAGCAACTTTGGCATATAATAAGGAAATTAAATTGTTTCGAGCATCATTCATTTTTAAAATAGTAATTGCAACTTGAGAAAAAAATTAGATTTCCAAATATAGATATATCTTCCTACAATTTAAGAAACAATAAAAATAAATTGGTTTTTCAGAGTTTCACCTATGTAATAGAATTTGAATCCACCTTGGAATAGCTCTGTTTTTACTTCCTCATATACGAAGTACAGAAGAGGTATAACAATCGTCAAGAAATACGAACTCGAAATTCTGATTAATCTCCACGTTTTAGAACACCTCGAGCTCGAAAACCACATTTTTGAAAAATGTCATTCTGAAATCATTAATTTACTATCAAAATCCTCATCAAAATATTTGTGACATCCTTGACCCTCTAGAAGATGCTAAATATCGGCGAATGGTTATCTACGGAAAATTTTAAGTATGAGCATTTTAATTCTACCATAATAACCTAATGATTCTTGAAAAGGCTTCAAAGAGTAGATTATGAATATACGGCTTGTATCAAAAGTAGTTTAGCTCTTTTTATGCATATATTTTTAGATCAGTAGCATTTTCTGTTAATTATAATAATAAATCTAGCACATTCAACAAGAAATTTGTCATATTTCTAATTTAGTACATATATATTGGGAGGAAACTACATCATCTGGGACACCATGATGCAAACCAAAATCCTAGATCACAAGATGCGTTTTAAACATTTCCAGATCGTTTCTATAAATTTTACTAAGAGTTCATGAAAATGTCTCCAGTTCAGCTTCGAATTATGACCTGTATCTGCCTGTAAGTCACTGATTATATGATTCAGTTATATCGGAATTCTAAAATAAAATGGCCCACATCATAAAACGTTTTAAATTTACTGGAATAAATGCCATAGATTTAGTATTATTTTGCTGAGGAATATTATCCAAACAGTTCTTAGTTTAATTTTCATTCTGCTCAGAAATAACAATTTCTAACAAGCTTACCTTTGTGGTTTAGTCATCCTGCTGAAGAAAGAATTCTGCACTGTAAACTGCAAAATTTGATCCATGGACTGTCAGATCATGGGCTTACAAGAATAGATTCATTTTTCAAATGTCTTACGTAATAACGTTTTATTGACAATCTGCCTTGCATCCACTTTCTTTCAATTATTTTTTAACTTGTGGTAGAAGATTTGTACGCTGTAGAATACTGTCACATTCTTAATAACTGTTGCTTCATAATTTTTGCTTATCGTTATTCCTGCTTTTAGTTGACTGATTCTCAGTTGTTATGGCTATGATTCGATTTAGTGGTTGCCAGTTCCCCATTCACTGCTTCAATTTTTTTTTCTCCTCCTGTTTTTTTCCCCTCTTGGCAATGTACGCGATTTCTTGGAGCGGAAATTTCCAAGAAGAAATGAAGAAAAAATATTGAATACAAATACGCTTAAAATTATGATTTGACTTTTATTATACATAAAGACGTAGAAACATTGCATTCCACATTTCTTTTTAAAACATCGCTTTAAAATACCCCCCCCCTCAAAAAAATTCCAGAAATATTAAACGAAAATTAAAACTTTAACCAATTTTCCAAAAGATGCATTATAAAACCAAGGGTATCTAATAACGTGATTTTTAGTAGCATGGATTCTATTCAAACTGCGCGCATCACTATGATTATAATATTTAGTCTATTTATAAAATATGCTGTGCATGCAAATAATTCAATTGTGATTCTTGCTTTGCTCCTTTGGTTAGTTTAATTAGGCAGAAATTAGATTTATCAACTTAAACGTTTCTTTCATCTCAAATTTTGAAACAGAAAATATGTTTCCACACAAAATGACAATGTTATTATCGACATCGATCGCAAATTAAAATAGTGATATATTAATAGATGTAGGTTTTGCATTGCTCGAGTTAAAGTTATGTTAACAATAAAACTAATTCAAAGTTGTTATTTTTTATTTAAAACACTTTAAGGCAAAATATATGCACCATATTAACTGAATCATGCAATTTACATTCTAAGAGCCGAATAAAATAACTGGCTTTTTGTTACAGTATCTAGTGCCCTTCATAAAAAGACAATCCATAAAAACTATTTTCTAATGTATCAAGAAAATATTTAAAATGTTGATTGTTTTAAATTTGATATGGATGGATGAATTTCCAGAACTTTATAAACATCTATTTATAATACATTTAGTAGGCACATTTATAATATTATTAGCTGATATTTAAATATGTACATTAAAACGCAGTTAAAAATTATATATCTCCTTACTTATCCTTCGACAAAATTCTGCAATAAAACTGTCAATGTTACCTACTCTAAAATGTTAAAACATAGATTATAGATAGCCTGGATGTTAGGTCTTTTGATAGAATACAAAACTGTTTTTCAATGACGGACGGCAATTGGATTTTTTGTTTTTCCTATCATGCCCGATCTATTGCTTACAAACCAAAATATTTTTTTAAATGAAATTTGCATGAAAATCAAGATTATCTTTTAAGATCTCATGATTTTTCGATTTCAGCACTCTGTGTTGTAATTATACGCCTTATATGTAGAGCATTATTTCTTTAAATTATTTTCAAGTTAGAGCTTTATTATAACATTAGTCATATGTTGACAGAATACCTAATTAAGAAAATTTTCTATTTTAGCAAAAAAATGACAATGCAAAATTACGATAATACTTTCTTTACATTTCTAGAAATAAGTACAATAATCGGTACTTACGTATTAGACTGTCAACGTCAATGGTCACCAACGGTTTGGTAACTCATTAGCGACGGATTCAAATTTGGCGATAACGACGCCAACGAAAACAATAAAATGGCGGACGACAGTTAAAGTTTGAACAATTTTTTTAAATAATGGTGCTTTTTTGTCATTATTGGTGGTTTAGCAACTCATTGGCGACGCCTTCAAGTTTGGCGGTAAAAATCGACCGTGTAATACTTAAGTACCAAATAATCGTCAAAAAATCCGAACTCAGGAATTTGATCGATCTTCACGTTTTAGACCTCTCTGTTCGAAAGATGCAATTTTTAAAAATTTCTGTCTATCTGAGACAAAAGCAAACCAAAAAAAAAACTTAGTGCTAAATGGTTGTAATTTGATATAAGTCCTTTACACTAAGTTTGCTGATTTCTATAAAGCGTTGATTAAAATCTGTGCTGAGTGAATAAGGTGTTCGAATTCAAGGTGTTCGAATATAAGTTAATACAGCAATTACAAAACGAAGAGATCTAGATTGATAAAATTTGGTTCACAGATTTAACATCTATAGTGTAAACAGCTGACAAATTTCGAGTCAAATACAACTATGGTTTGACTATCTGTCGGTCTGTAATTCCAAAAATATATAAACGCGATAATTCACAAAAGGCACTGTCTTAAATATATCCAATTTAGTATGGGATTTCGAGATTACAAGTACAATTTTATAACAAAAAAATTTCTCTAGATGTTGAGAAAAACTTGTCTAAAACTCAAATTTGATTTTTGGATAATATTAACGTATGCCATGAATGTATCATCATATAATTCGCCAATAAAGACTATAAATTCAGTAAGGATGCTAAATTCACGCCAAAGTTTAATATTTCGTAACTATTGTACGCCAATACCATGTAATGTATTCTTTGGCATGACAAGTTTTCACTCTCTCAAATAGAGAGTATGCGAGAATGTTTTAGGGAGATTACTTCTTCTATTTATTCATAGCTCAATTCGCATGTATTTATACCACTTCTTTTAGTATCAGAGGTAATATTAGGGTTAATGTTACTTACATATTAGATCTTTGATGCCAACAGTTTAGCAACTCATTGGCAATGGATTTAAATTTGGCGATAAACCGTCCATGCCAACAAAACCAACGAGATGGCGGACGACAGTTAAGTTTGAAATTTTTAAAAAATAATGTCGGTTTTTGCCATTATTAGCGGTTAAGCAAACTATCGGTGACGCCTTCACATTTGGCGTTAAAGATTGACGTTGTACTTACGTATTAGACCGTCGAGACCAACGGCTTAGTATAAAGTTTTGCTATTGTGTATAAATCTTTAAAATTATTAGAGAGATGTTGGCTCTTTTATTTGGAATTAGCCTCCTTCAGACTTTAGGCGTAAGTGCTTTATTCCCATATTTGAAAATTGTAAATTAACTCATATAACAATTAGCTGATTAATAAACATAATAATTAAAGTCCTCAATACTAAATAATAAGCATAAATTATTCTTGTTAAATTCTAATAGTTGGTGCGCTTCTAGCAAAAAATATTTCTGTGCCATCATAATATGAAATTATTTTTAAAAATATTCATTTTTATAACATTTGAATATTTTATAAATTTTAATGCATTTATATCATTTTGTACAGCTTACAAAATTTAGAAGATATTTGAACGTGAATAGAAATGATTGAAAAACAAATTCTTTTACCATGCCTTACTGGTGTGCCAGACGGCGGACCCTCTCCACGCCTGCGTCACGATTCCTAAGTCTTGGCAACACGATCTGTAATTTCTTACAGCAGTTGCCTATGTTTGACCAGACTCAAAAGGACCAAGGAAAAATTATGTTTAAGAGCATGAGCATAACTTTATATCATGGAAATTTTATGCTCGTGCTATTAAACATGTTTTCCGAAATAAATTCTTTCTGGCAAACTGAATTATAAACTCTATCCCAGCATCATCTTCTTTTATAGTTACAGTTACAGCTTACGGTTAGATAATATATTGTAGATACTAAATATTTCAAACGAGTCCTGCCAATGAATACGGATTATGATAATTTATCTTAGAAGATACGTCTTCACAATTCATCGGTAAAACTTTTAATATTTAATGATAGGGCACGAAATTATTTAAAATCTTAGTGATCTTGATAGAAAATGATTTTTGAATCAACGCTTGTATGTCATTTTCAAATGTTGTTGCATTTACCTAATTTATAACTTAATTCCATTTCAGCATTTCTTAATAACTTTATTCTGATTTGGTAAATATTTCATTGAAGTCCTGATAGAATCACCCAATTCTATTCGGGAAAATATACAAATGCCTTTTCATGTTTTCATTTTTGCATAATACTGATAATTTTTTACTCTACTCTACTCCCCCCCCCGGGAGCAACTCGGAAAGAGGATGAGATGCTTCTGGCATGGTGGTTGAATCTCGCCACCCAGGAGGGTACATTGATAGTTGGAAGCACGCTCATCCCGTTGATGACGGGACAAACTTCCCCCGGGCAGGGTTGTACATTGGCCGGTGATGGCCATTAGGATTCAACCACAGTTCCCACCATTGCTGATGTTGTGGCATTCCGGTCATTCAGCCTTATTTTTTAAATCCGTGGTCCTTTGTGGTGGATCGGAGAGTCTTGCATGACTTAATCTGCTTCAAACATTCTAAGAATTTGTTGAAATACTTTAAGTCGTGTATGCAGTATTGATCCATTCTTTAGAGCCTCAAATTTACAAAGCGTATTCAACGTTTTTAAAGCTATATATATATATATATATATATATATATAT
>JAOUZG010034267.1:61186-132968 GCA_026289955.1 Argiope argentata | reverse complement strand
ATATAATCATAATATTTTTTTATATTTTTTTAATCATAATAACATTTTTATTTTTTATCATATTAACATCCCATTTTGAGAACTCAAGCTCTGCTTTTACTTTATCACTCTGTAAATGCTCTGTTAAGAATGTAATATATATAACTTAACATGAAAAATATATATATGCTTAACATGAAAAAAATTTCATTTTTAAAATTTAGACTGTTTGTGGATTAGGCAGAATTTTTTGAAAATGCAATTTCTTAAAAGAATATTTTTGAAGAACTGTAAAGTTCCAAGATGATGAGCCACCATTGCTTCTACAGCGAAAAATACAAAAGTATTTAAAAAATGAAAAAAAAAATATCAACATAACAACATAAAAAAGAGAAAAAAATATAACAACATAAAAGTGAAAAAAATAACAACATAAAAGCGACCCACTCACTTTATGAATAAATATTCGTAAGTATTCCACATATATATGAGATTCATATGCAGACATATCACTGCTTAAAAGAAATATTAAAGAAAAATATAACTTTTAATGCGATAATGTTGATAGGCTGGATATTATCATGGAATGGAGTAACGAGTTGCGCTTGAGATAGAAATGAAGCTTGATGCTCTACCGATAGTGTCAGTGAACCTAAAGCTGCTAAATTGAAAATGCATTCACCTTATTAATTAGTGGACATCCTCAAAAATATTTTCAAAAAAAAAAAAGAAAAGAAAAGGTACTTACGTATTAGACCATCGATCTTTATCGCCAAATGTGAAGTTGTCGCCAATGAATTGCTAAACCGCTAATAATGGCAAAAAAAAAAACACTATTTAAAAAAATTGTTTAAACCTTAACTTCTTGTCCGCCATTTTGTTGGTTTCGTTAGCGTCGACGGTTTGTCGCCAAATTTGAAACCATCGCCATTGATTTACTAAACCGTTGGCGTCTATGGTCTAATACGTAAAATACTAATTTATTAAAAATTAGTCGAAATTTTAATTTTAATAAATTTAAAATATATTATCACATAAAAATTATATTTATACTACTTTAAAATAACGAATAGCTTTTCAGTGATGTCCTTTTGTTCCAATGTAATATCCCACCTACAAACAAGCAACAGTCTCTATATATAAAACGCTTATATGGACGCAAAATCAGGCCGAATTTATTAATCGCCATGTGGCAACACTTCGCCCGGGAACATCAGCACACGATTTGATAAGATTTCAAGCTAACGCTGTACTCGCATCGGTTTGAAAACTTTCAAACAAAAAATTAACGGTCAAAAAACGGACAAATTTTTTGACGAAGATTTTAGGTCGTGTGTGTCGTCACGATTTTAAAACGAAATCGTCGAAAAAGAGAAAACAGGTCGAATGAAAATGCTCAAGAAACACTCATAAGATGATCCTTTCGTAATTAACGAAACAGGGTTAAACATTTATGGGTTTAGGCCGAAGTTTCGAACTGAAGAGTCATAGTTGTGAAACTATTTAAGAACTGCACTTTTTGCCAGAATTCTATGGTTGAAGTTTAGAGTTTTTGCCTTACATTTTTCCTCCATTGCTTTATCTTATTTTTTTATGAACTGAACTGAAATATAGCGGTTTTCACACGATTTATTTCGGTCCCTTTCCGTTAGCAAACGAAAAATCGCTTCGAATTGAGGAATATGGTAGAATTCTTCAATTTTTTAAAGCTATCTTTAAACGAAAAATCGCTAAATAATATAAAATTCTACCACATTTCTTTCGCGGTTTTAATTTGGCCCGGTAACGATAAAAGTACATTTATTTCTTTGTAATTATTAAAAACTTATTCTGTTTCTGTAGTGTAGCTTCCGAATTTGGAAAATTGAGAGAAAAGGACATTTTTCTTAAATGGTTTCTTTGGTGGATGTATATAGTTAATGAAACAAAAGGTTTTTCGCGTTTACAAAGAACGTTGATGGAGGGAATTTTTGTGAGTGTACTTTTTGCTTTACATTTTTTCTTTCATTACTTTTTTCCTATTTTGAAATAAATTGAATCTGAATATATAAATGTTGCTAGACTAAATGATTTAGTGAATGGCGTGCGGGCGAAGTGATTCGAGAGGAACTGCATTAGCATTTCCTGGGGGTTGGCGAGCATAAACGAACCGTGGGTGGAGCCTCCTAGATATCGCATAAAAACCATATTCATACCACTTTAAAGTAACAAGTAGCTTTTTTGTGATGTCATTTTATTCCCATGTAATAACCCAGCTACAAACAAGTAACAATATCATGAATAATCTTTATGAATATTTAAATATCTCTCGCTTGACTAAGCAGAAATCAATAGCAGAATTTTCAATTTATGACAAGTAATACTTTAACAAACTTCAAAAACTATGTTTTTATTTTGCTTGTATATTTAGGCTGTTATTTGTATACTAAACAGTTTTATATAATAATCGTTCGTCTACAGTACAATAAGTAATAGGCATTCAACGATTAGTAGATGCTCAACACATCAGAAAAGGGTACTTAGTGTTATACAACTTTATTGCCAAATTTGAAGTCGTCGCCAATGAATTACTAAACCACCAATTATGACAATCCAGAAATCGTGTAATCCTTTGATATTTATCGGCAAATTTAAATCCGTCGCCAATGAGTTACTAAACCGTTGGCGATCGTTGACTAAAACGGTCTAATACGTAAGTACCCAGAAAAGTTTTCACTTCATTTAGATTAGCAGAGGAAACTTTTGTGATAGATGTTTATTTAAAATATGCCCACAACAAATCTGAATTGTACAATATTACCAAAGATAAAAGTTAGTTGTTTTTCCGATTTCAAAGAGATCAATGCGATTTGTTGATTTTTTTTTACTTATATAACAGTTTCATTATTTTTCTCTCTCTTCTGGATAATAGATGGCAATGCCTGATTAAGTATGCATCCCATAATGCATTGCGATTGCAATTGTAATAAAATGAAATGCTGTTCTGTTAAGAGGTGCGCGCGTTAATGTCTTGCCTTTTCGTATATTGAGGGAAATGTGATCATTAAAAAATGCTCCTGTAAGCATGCATCATCTTTTTTCCTCATCACGGATCATCATGATCTTCATTCCACCATAATATACTATTGATGTTTAACAATCTTGTGTGTTTTTCTAACAGGAAAAAGAAATTTGACGAAGGAAAAGACAAATCGCTCCCAAAGAAGAAGAAGAGGAAGTGCAAGTGTGAAGAGAGCGACGACAGCGATTCTGAGGATGAAGATGACATCGATTAAGATTGCTTTTTAAGACTAATATTTTAGAAAGTGGATTGAGTCAATTTCATTAACTGTATAAAGCGTCTTTGTACAGGATAGAATTTGTTCCTATTAATAAAATTTATTTTCTGTAACTTTATAAAAGATTTATTTTCCATAATTTTTACAATTATTCGTCTATAACTAAATATTTTTTATTTAATTTGGCTTACTTTATTCTGCGAAGACTGAAAATATTCAAAGATAAAGTGTGTTCGATTGTGGTCAGGATTAAATATTGTGTGCAAAACTCAAACATTTGATAATTAAAATAATTAATACCCTGAAAAACATCCAGTGCATTGTCCTTTCGTGGTACTTACATATCAGACCGTCGATCTTTATCTCCAAATTTGAAGGCGTCGCCAAGAGTTGCTAAACCACCAATAATGGCAAAAATACGCCAGTACTTTAAAAATTGTTCAAACTTTAACTTCGTCCACCATTTTGTTGGTTTAGTTGGCATTTACGGTATATCATTAAATTTGAATCCGCCACCAATGAGTTAATAAACCGTTGGCGGCTGTTGGTATCGGTTATCTAATACGTAAGTACTCCTTTCGCTGTTCAGGCACATTAAGTTCTCTTCAAAGTACTTCCAGTTAAAAGAATTCTTCCTCTGTTTACATAAATAATAACCAATAATTTAAATAATCACAAAGCCAATCTAGGAAATTCTTATGTTCAAAATACATTTAAAAAGTTCGTACGACTGAAAGGATTCGTAAAATTTAAATGGAAAAAGAGAACAAAATTTATAAAGATAGATGTCAGAACCTGATCTATAATACTATCCTGAATTACTTATTATTTATGTAATGTTGTCAAAAATACTATCCTGAATTACTTATCTTTAAGTGAACTTGTCAGTGATAGTACTTTTACTACCATGATCAACATTCATGAGTCACTTCCTAATTGTAGTGATCCCTTCTCTATTATAATTACGAGATGGAAAAGAAAGAATCAAATAATTAGATAAGTTTCGAATATCAGGCTTAAGCCGTGACAGTTGTGTTTGCTTTATGAGTTCACATTAAATAACAGTTAAAATTCGTCAGGCAAACAAAACAAATTCGAGAAAAAAAACGTTTTGTGCTCTATTTGTGTGTGAGGGGAAGGGTGTTGTGACTAAAATATCGTTTGCTGTATGAATACTTTCGTTTGGTTAATCCGAAAACCAGATTTAAAATTAGAAAAATGTATTTTTATTTTTGGATTCAAATATCTTCCCCGCCTTGTGTTTTTGATGATTAATGGAAAAAAGAAATTTGTCTTAAATTCAAAAGGTTTTATTACTGTACATGGAATTCAATAAGAAATTCGAATTTTACAAAAATTAGAACTGGTTAGATACATTATGTACAACTTATTCTATATTTTTCTTTTGAGATGCCATATTCAAAGCTGTAGAATGGTAATTAAAAAAATTTTCTTAGTAAAATTATTAAAAAGTTTCTATATTAATTATTTATATATTAAAACTAACCCATTAAAATTAAACAAGGACTACAATTTTTTAGCTTAAACGTTTTTTTTTTCACTCTTGCCTTTATTTTAGTCTCAATTTCGTTTAGTTATACAAATAAAATTATAATTATGACTTCATCGTTTTGAATTAGCAGTGTTCTACAGGGTGTCCGAGAAGTCTTTGACACATTTCAAAAATTCGGTAAAAAAATAATAAACGAGATAGAAAGTAAAATTAAATTACATTTATTACCTCAAATAGTGAAGTTTTTTTTAACGTATCAATACACCTCGATGTGGGACCCTGATTTTCGGGGGCTACGAGCAAATGACTGATGAATTCTATCGACGACACTTCTGTGTCGACCCAGGACACTCCCAGTTTCCAAAAACTTATTTTTCCATGCAATAATGCTATTACGAGATGGAGGGTCTTTTCCCATATTTTGTACGGAAATTACGTTAAACTTGAGTAACAGATTTCGATTCGAAAAACCACAGTAACACAAAACGCGCGCTCACTTGGAGAAGCCATTTTCTCAATAACTCTTTCTAACGTTTCAGTACCGCAATCTACCGGCCAGTTTTGAATTAAAAAAAACTTCACTATATGAGGTAATAAATGTAATTTAATTTTACTTTCTTCGTTTATTTTTTAACCGAATTTTTGAAATGTGTCAAAGACTTCTCGGACACCCTGTATATTTAAACAACAAATTCTTCACAAAGGAGGCTACATGGCTACATTTTACTGGTAATGTATATAGAGCCCAATTATTGTATTTGAGAACTCACATCCCATAATTGAAAACTGTAACACATTAAGTTAATATTTATTGTTAAAATATAACATAAAAAGAGCTATTGCAATTTGATAAATAAATATCAACAGCAATTTATTGTAATTAAGTCAACAATTCCTATTTTTATTTATGAAAAAATGTTACATGTTGATTTTTTTTATAAAATAATTTAAATCCAATAAAAAGCACACACAAAACATGATGTTTTAAATAAGAAAATTGTTATGCTTTCAATAGGTTTCGTAAACAAGCAGAGAAAGAACTAGCTAACTGATCAAAACACAGTTTTTAAAATAAAAATTTATTCTCAAAAATACAAATTGAATTGAATATAAGTTGAAATTCCATATACAAATTAGGCAAATTTACCCAGAAATTTGATGGAGACTATGCATAACGTAGTGAAAAGAATTTTCGTGAGAAAATAATCCACATATACCATCAAAAATAATGAGAAAAATAAATTCGATGAAAATTTATTTTTATTTCTAGAAAATTTCAAGAAATTTGAGTAATTAATATCAGAACAAATTATTGATATCACAATATTATAATTAATATAATAATAATTTTAGTATTAAGACTTTTTGCTGAGAAATTCATCCTATTCGAAAAAAAAAAGAAAAAAAGAGTTATTATCCAATAGTAAAAAATAGTTTCAAAGTGAATATATTTTTTGTTGAATTATCTTTCTTTAATAATTATTAATCATATGTAACTAATTAAAAATATTCTATAAAATTATCCAACAATCGATTTAGTTAATCCGAAAGCTTCCGTTGCCATAAAATATTCTAGAATTCAACACATAGAGCAATTAAGTTTTTAGACCTGCTTAATTACAATTATTTAAAAGTTCGTTTAAAATAATCGAAGTGAGATAAACTCTTAATGCAATTCATAAAAGTTTGAACATATTCGGAAACAAGATTTCCAATACTATCTATACAAGTCTTACAAAATCAGAGACGTTATACAGGGTAATTAAAAACAACCGTAGATAAATTTACGCGGTAGATCCGTCATATAACAAGGATAAAAAAAATCACATAGGAAGAAAAGGTCGGTAAGGCTTTTAAAACCAAGAGTGGAAGTTGTGAAACAAACACGAGTTGAGCTAACGGAGATTCGAGCCGTGGATGTATTGGGTGTATTTAATTTACGGCATAGGCAACTGCAATGGACGAGAAACCTTACGAATGTATCGAAAGAAATATACTAGAAGGAACGCCAGCACATTTAAGCACATATGTCAGAGCTCATCTGCAGGCTATTTTTTCTGGTGGCTGGAATGGTCGCGGTGGACCAGTCGCATGGCCACCACTATTACCAGATATGTCTCCCTTGGATTTTTCTTCTGCGTATTTTTAGAAGGATTTGTATATAAAGCCCCTGTTGCAATGCTAGAAGACTTGGTAGGACAAATTATTATAGTAGCAGAATATGTTCGAAATACACCTGGCATGTTTGAAAAGGTACGCCGTTCCAAGCAACGCCAACGCCAGGCGTGTCTCGATACATCAGGCAAATACTTGGATCAGCTCCAGTAGAAGCGACATTTGGTGTGCATTAGTCGCATGAGAGTGAGTAATTATCAATGAAATTATCTGTAATGGTTTCGTTTCTTCTCTTTGTATTATGTGTTAGTTTGGGCGTCCTGTAACGAATCCGGATCGCAGTTGTGATCCTCTGTTCCTATGCGATTTTCTGATTGATTTGATCCTTTTTGTATAACTAATCTGCGATATAATTTTCTCCACGTTTTTTTAATCACTCTGTATTTCCAAACACCTGATAACATACATCCAAAATTAGATTTCGTGAACATTCTCAGTGATTTTATTTGTTTTGAATATTTGGCATAACTATCTAGTTACTATGGGAATATATTGGAATATTTTTCCTTTTGGAGTACTCTTTAATTGTTATCTTTTACGCTAAAATGGGAAAGATATCACATTGCATTGCAAAAACCGTGGAACAATATAGTCTAGCCAAGAATCCTGTAAAGAAAAGAAAATATTCATTATTGAGGAACACGATATTGTACAAGCCGATATAATTATATCAAACATTTTTGTTTCAATTTTTAAAAACCAAAAATATTATTATTGGAAAACATTTTATGCCACTATGTTAATCGTATTATTATTATGTTTTTATGCATCTTATGTTTACTTATTTATTTTTATGTATATACTGCTAATGAATGCAGTAAAATTTATAAAACATAACTATTTCTAAATCCCAAATGAATTTCCGCATAAAATAACTTTTTAAAAATTCATATGTTATCCATTTTTAAAGGAACTCGTGAAATAAAAATTGAAATCTTCTATCGCAAATTTTAAGTTATCATATGAGAATATTATTTATTTTCAGTCAAATGGTATGGATCAAAAAGAAAAATATGTTCTCATAGCACTGTAATTTTGCACTCATCAACATTTAGGAAAGTGATGATTTTTAATCATCTCAAAATCAATCGAGGCCAGAATATTTTTTTTCTCGAAGCCAGAATTTTTTCTTGAAACACTAGTCTTAGCCGGTTTTAAACAATTACGTGGCAATCAGATCACACATACATATCGATGTTTAAAAGACGATATTGATTTTTTTTTATCTCGAAATTTTTTGAGCTCCAAAACTTTTCTTGCCTGCTAAAAAGAAAAAAGAATTGAAAAAAACCCCTATTATTTAGTTTTCGATATTTTATCCTTCTTCTTTTGCTTTTATTTCCATTTTCTTCTATATTTTTTTTCGGGCGATAACTTCTTACGTCCCTCCCTTTTACTGGCCAGACAAGAGAATCAGATACATGGCGGACATTCGCACCATGTTGTAACTTTTTGTTGGCGATAAGTCACCAAATCAAACAATTTTCTTTATTATTTTCTAATAACTATAAAAGAAAAAAAAATTGATGCTTCAAAAGCGATAAATCGCCAATTATCTACGCGTATATTTTGAGGCTTCAAACACTCCAAATCAAAACAGCATCATTTCCTCACATAATAAAATATGAAGATAATTCTGAAACGTGGAGATTCGACGAAAACTTGAGTTCCAATTTTTTGCAATTATAATATTTTCTCTTTTCTGTATTTCATATATCACTAAATGAAACTAAATTAAAAGAGGAAAAACCTACTGAGATTCTCGGACAGTTGATCCTGGCATACCATTCCAAAGTATACAAAACTAGCAAAAGTCCGTATCCTTGGAACAAAGTAAGAAAAAAGAGAAAATTCCAGAAGCCTGAAGTTCTCCTTCGAGTTATAATAGCAATTAGAACTGAAAGAAAAAAATGTTGCATTTAGAATAATTGTGCGTTGTAAATTTTAAAAAAATTAAGATCGAGAAGAAAATTCGGAGTTTTACTATGTAACTGAATATAAAAATTTGAAACATTTCAACACAACAAAACTAGATATTTAACTTTTATTTAGATATAACGTGATAAAATTTAATTAATTAAATTTAGACATTATTCATTCTTAATAAGGGTTAAAAGATAGGTCAATTCTTTCATATGCCGAATAAAAAAGAAATTTTAAGAATCTAATATAGATCATGCATATGGGAGCTAATATTTATCAGGTAACAGTCAAATTTATCTGGTGATTATAGTTAAAAATGCACTTTCAAAAGTCTTTTAATAAAGAACCACTACTCAGGAAGTCAAATTTCTTCTAGGTATGCATGAAGAAGTGGGAATTCGTTTTGAAAAGGAAAAAAAAAATATCAAAAGTTTATCAATAGGTGAAGCTGTATTCTTCATAATACTAAAACCTACTGCTTTAAAAGATATGTTAATTTTAAGATGCTAATTAAGAGACATGACATGCGCACTTCATGCACTCTATAACAAAAAAATCGACGCACCAAAAAGGATTTGTCGAATTGAGACGAAAATTAATGAATAGGAAGACAATGTACAGAATAGTAAATGATTAAAATCTCAGAACAATTGAACAATTTATTTCAGAGTTACAAAAATAAGTTCAATAAGGTGTTGACCCGCCTCTAGCCTGGATACAAGCTGCCATATGGCGTGGCATAAACCGATGAAGCTTCTAGTTGATCTCCTGCAGTATTTCCTGCCAAATTTGCTTTAATTGTCGAACGAGGTCATCAGCATTCTGTGCTAGATGCATTCGCCTTCCCATCATATACCAGACATGCTTGATGGGAGAGAGATCTGGCGATCTGGCAGACAAAGAAAGTATTTGACAAGCTAGCAGACAGTTCATAGCAGCCTGTGTCGTATGTGGTGTGGCATCGTCCTGTTGAAAAACCAGCCAAGCGTACTTCCAAAGGAACGGTAGCAAAACAGGTCTTACGATGTCGTCGACGAACCGCTGTGCAGTAACTATGCCTGTAATAATGACCAAAGTGGCTTCGCTATCAATGAAAAATGGTACCCCAGATCATAAAGCCTTGTTGAGGGCTAGTGTGGCGTGCAATAGTGAAAGCAGAATCCCAACCCTCTGCCCTGGGTGTCACCAAACGCGTCTTCTATGATCGTTAGGACACAGTTGGAAGCGCGTATTGTCCCCAGTCAGCATCATTCCAGCTTGAGCGAGCCATGCACCACTGTAATCTGGCTCGGCAGAGTGCAGGCATGAGTGGCAGGTGGTATAACGGTCGGCGCGAACGTAGATTTCGCTGTCTCAATCGTCTGTGAAGGTCATGGTGGATACTGGTGTTTGGATTGAGCGTCTGAGGGTTGATAGAGATGAAGGAGTTGCTGTGAAGCTGATAGGACAATCACTCTGTCCTCACGATCTGTTGTGGCCATAGGTAGGCCGCTACCAGCTTGACGCTGAACTCGGTCCTTTTCCACCCATCCTAGCTAGGATCTTCGAATAGCCACATCGCTTCGACTCAAATGACGAGCGATTCTCCGATTTGTCCAAATAGCCTCTTTCAATTCAATAATATGACTTCTGTCAAACTCTGACAGTAATGAGCATGAATCCTGCGGCGAGGCATTTTTTAAACTATTGAAAAGTAATCTGAATCACAATCAAACCGAAAGTTTTAAAAACCATTGAGGAACTGCTCCTTATATACATCTGCTGGATGCGCAGTTCCAATGCGCCGGAGATCAAACTATTCCTTTATTAGACACCAAAATTTAATAACTTGCATATTTGGTCAAAAAAAATCATGCATACAAAATTTCAAAGCAATCGGGTGATTGCTTCTTGCTGCGTCGATTTTTTTTTTGTTATAGAGTGTATTATCCTTGAGGTAAAAAAACGCAAAGAATAAGCTGTTCTTTCCTGCATTTTAGAAGATAGTCAGGACTCTACTTATGAATATTTTTATAAGAATGGTGACTGTGTGTAAGTTTTCTTAAAGTAATTCTGGACGTTATAGGACTTTAGAAGCAGTTGCAGCACCAAAATAACAGTAATCGGTCTGAAGATGATTGATAAAGTTGAAGAGAAGGGTTCATTTGAGGCGAACTGTGGCATAGAGAGGAAAGCAATCGCTTCGATATCAGGGTAGGATGTGCCTACACCACTACAGAAAGTGCCAAATACTGCTTTGGTAATTTACAGTAATGTGGAACTTCATTACTACAGAGAACCAGTTTCCACTCATCTACTGTCTAATATCAATGTGAATTACACCACCTCAACACAGTAGTGTGGTTGGATTTTGGTATCAAAAACTTGAGGGCGGTATCTAGACCATCCCAGATAGCACATCCTGTAGCATAATATTGTACAATATTGTGTGATATTATATGATATTAAACAATATTACATAATATTAAAAAAAGTTGCGAATATTGATCCATTTTGTACAATATTTACATGCTATTTATCGAACTGCCCCAGACTCTTGCTTAAACTCCAGGAGTACGTGGACCATCGACTTGGTGTGGTTTTTCCGAATTTCTTTGGACAGCCCACGTTGGTCTTTATCTCAATTTTGTAAGTCTATTGGGTTGCAGCACATTCCGACAATCACCTCTCACCTACCACTTTTTAATCTCAAAATCCTCTGCCGATTTTGGAGTGTTTAACTCACTAGATGTGACCCTGAAGGGTCAATCTTTCTATGGTATTCGACAATCATGTATTTCCAGAAATCATGCAGCTCTGAATTTATTTAGTAGCATCTTGTTGTTTTATTAGTGGTACTTGCCATGTACAAGTTTCACCGGAGCATCAACAAGTTTTAAGCCGAATTGAGCGTCTCTTGCTTTGAAGAAGAGCCAACTAGGGTCAAGATTACGACTTAGCTACTCACTCATCAAAGTCGCTTCCACAGTATCTTTTTACAGGAGGTTACATTCACACACCTCAGATAGAACAGATGAATTACAACAATTCCCGAACCGGGACTCGAACCCAGGACGCCGCGAAGACGCGCTACTACTATGCCAGGACGCCGGTAGGGGCATCTTCCATGAGACTGTGTAGTTTCCTACATGATATGCAAGCACAGAAGGAGTGATATAGATCAGGAGATCAAATATCCAGATTTACATGGGTGACCTAACACTTATTGGTAGATAGTTGATATTGTGAGTAAAAGAAAATAAAAATTAAAGAAACTTTCAAAGCATTTATTAATTTTTTTTAAAAAAATTTGTATATGGCATATAATTCGTTGGGATTTTTATATCGTGTATTCTGATGTCCCTATATTTGATTAGAAAAAATGTTTTTCTATTTTTTAGCACACAGCTAAAAACATGCTTTAAACATGTTTTTATTTAGAGTAACAAAAAAAGCGATTCAAAAAATGATACTTACTACCAGGTACGAAAAATAATACGAATAAAAGAGGGAATATAAATTTGAGGGAAACGGCTATGGCAAATTCATGAAAAACTGCAGATAGCATAAAAACTGAGAGCATAGCAATAGTTCTGTTTTTCAAAATCTAAAAAGAAAGATCAACAGTTATAAACAGTTGAATACATTTAAAAGACAAAATATTTTGTTGCTTTTAAAAACGATTTAATACTCTTAAAACAATTATTAACAAATGTAAAAAAACCTTTTATCTAAACATTATATAGCGTTATAATTTATACAGAAAAAGCTAACATATACTACAGGTTTTTTTTACAAAATTTTTTATTAATAAGCGTTTTTTTTAATTATTCATTTGAAAAATTATATTTACTTTAGTTGCCTTAAAAATGCTTATAGTATTTAAAAATTTTTGTTAAAGTCATATCTAAAATAATATAGGTAAATTTTAGCTTAGTACTGAATTCTTAAAACGCTTGTTAAAGGGTTTCTTTTCTTTTATTTGATATAAATATTAGATTCAATGAGTGTTCCTCTGTTTAACCATAGATGGAGTTTGTGCCATAAAATACAAACACAAACTTTTCTTGACTTCCAAAGTAACTAACACTTTCCTTGAAATATAGAACTTATTGAATTTATGTACTTTGTGATTTAACAAAATTTAAGCATTTCGGCTTTACACTGTAAAGAAGCTATAAAGTTTCTTTCCCTTGTTAAGAGACACCTGTTTGATTGTTACAACATCCGATCAGCTGTGAGGTGAACTGAATGACCCTCTTTCTTTGAAATTGCTCCAGACGGGGGATTATAAACCTTAATGTTATCATTTGGACTTTGAGTGAAGTCCAGATTATGAGCCACACTTGCGTTTTCCGGCCTTCCAAAGAAATAAAATGTATCTTAAAAGAGAAGGAGTGCCAAAACCATCAAATGTAAATCTTTCTTTATTTTGGAGGCTCTGCTACGAGGGTGGATCATTAACGAACATTCCCACGGTCAAGTGCAGACCACTGGGGATATTTCTGAATAATTATTGGGCATCCCAAGTGTACCAATGCAAAAATGAGAGGTGGAATTTGATAGAATATAAAATGCAAGATTTGGAGGAGAGAGGGGACTGGAGAGTTAGAGATATGCCTTGTGACTTCGAGGTCGTCGGTAGAGATTTTGAAAAGAGTGAGAGAATCTTCGTGTGTATCAAATTCGGATATAAGTTCCACCTGATGATTATTGGTGGATCCCTTGAACTACCCCTGCAGTATCCGGATGCGTTAACAGCCTGTTAGTTTTTTTTGTGTGAAGTTGTTTCTCTGAAATTAATCGAGGAACTATTCATCTATAACTGTTGATTGAGATGCAAATATTATCAATTATATTAACCTAGATGGCAACGAGTGGTTTCTATTGTATATATGGCTGTAAATAAAGAATTTGTCTTTAAACGCTGCCCTCTTATTTGATCGGACAGGAGTAAGTCATCACAACACTCTATAGAAAAGTGAGTCAGTGTAGGAAATAAAAAAAAATTCCAATAAGCTCTAATCATCTGAATTTAGATAACGTGTCGGAAATATTTGGAGTTTCTCAAAACACTTTAATCCATAGCTTTTTAATATGTTTTTTTAATATGGGGTTATCTGAAGTATGGATTCATTGCGATCTCGAAATCGGGACGATTGCATTGCATCCTCTCTAATATTTTGATGCAAAAAGAAATAAAAATTGATCATTTTTTTAAATGTCAAAACGTTATTAATCTTGTAAAAATTCGAATGAAGCATGTAAATAAATTTGATACTTACGACATATACATCATGATAGATGTAGGAATACAGCCAATCATGTACAAGTGTATTCCAAGATCGGTAAAATTTTGAGTATGAAGTACAATTCCACCAATCCTTTAAATAAAAATATTTGAAGTTATAATTTCTGAGTAAAAATAATACTTCATATTTCAGAAATAAATTATTTTCTCAATTCTTTTAATTATTAGTTATGAAGTAAGATAGAAAAAGGCCAACTACAGAAAAAATTTCTTTAGAAAAAGTAAGGGATTTTTTTTTACTGGTGCAAACAATTGCAGTTTACTGCCTCAAAATCAATAACAAAAACAAAACAAAGATGCATTCACAGAATTTAATTCATGAAAGTATTTCATATCAAAATTTGCAGATAAAATTTTAAATTCTTAAAAAAACGACACAACACTAGATAAAATCAAGATTTTTAGACTTGTAATTTTAATAGTCTTATGTATGTTCTGTTCATCATGAATAACGTTATGAAGAATTCTTACCGGGTTTGTTTTTTATGGTGGTGGGCATAGGGTATGGAGACACAATCAGCAGGCCTCAGTAAGAACAACAACAATGACGTTTGTTTACACAAAGACGACGAATATACAGACGACAAATATGTACAGCTGAGACAAACACAGGACAGCACACTACAGAAGATAGTAGCATACAAGTAATATTCAACCTTTAGCTCTCAAAGCACGTACAGAATCCAGCAGATCAGAGGTATCTCGGAGCTTCGCTCTACAGCCTCTCCAAACGGCTGAACTTATCGCTTTCCCCTCGAATTAGCTATTGACTCAATACCACACACGTTACGTCGCTGCTTCCACGGTAGACAGCAGGACTCGGCACACAGCATTTCAGCATTTGCTTAAACTACACACAACTTTGGTACTCCATTGGTGCTTCTTTATCTTTTCGATTCGTCTCCAGCTCCTTCTCCGGCTCCATTAAATCGACAACCTTTTAAAGCTGCCAGGAGGCAGGCCGAGAACCTTCTAGGCCAATCAGGGCACTTTTCGGTTTATATAGAATGGGTTGGGAAAATTTTTGAAGTTTCCAGTATTATCCATTTGTAGCCAAAGGCGCCAAATTTGTCACCAAGTCGCCAAATAGCAGTCATGTTTGTCCTCAAGCCCTGATATCATTAACGCGTCACCCGTCAGCACGTGACAATGCTGATAGCAAAAGGATGTTTCTTACGATGGCATTGTTCGTGCTGGGAAGCAAAATTACAGGTTTGTAACAATTAGTTTAATGGAGTTCAGCTCCTTGACATTATCGTTCTGTTATGTCTAGTTCATTCATCTTCTAAATCATCGATTTTTTTATTCACCCATAAACTTCTCAGCTAATAAACAGATTCCTTTTTCTTTAGCATGAAATATTTAAAGAAAATCATTTGATTACATATTGGAGGAAACCTTGAAAACAATTTCGATTTCATCCACAACAATGAAAATATTATGCTGAAATATTCTCCAAAATATGTTTGAAATTTAAATATATATAGATCTAAAACTTTTACAAAAACTAAATCTCTGTCATTGATTTGATAATTGTCTGGGTATTAAAACGATTTTTTAAAAAAATTCAGAAGTTTCCGCGAAAAAAAATCTATCAGAATCTAAATTATTTTTAACTAATTTAAATTTTAATCAAAGTCCCAAAACATTACTACGAAATACACATTCACTCTTTCCTCTGAGCAAAATTTTGTAACTCTAGGTCAAACGTTCTGTCTTAAAAGAGGCAACACACAGAGAGAGATTCATCTTTGTCATTAGTAGAATTGAAATTCACATGAGAAATAAGGTGCAATGACCATGATGACACTGCGAAATATGATGTGCTTTAGAATCTAGATTACATGATGTATTCAGTTTTATCATGATTAGTTTTGTTAATGCTACGAGATTTTTCGTTTTCATGCCAAGAAATCTCATCGAGGGGGGTCTTGTATTTTTTTAAAAGAAACTTTCACCATCTTGGGTGGTTCTTGCTACCCTAATGGGTATACAAAAATGCTGGGGTGGTTAACCGTCCATCGATGATGGGACGTGCTTCCTTAAGCGATGGATGGTCTTTAGGGCTCAACCACAGTGTTGCTATCACGGCGGTCCAATCATTCTTTCCCCTAAGCCAACTCTCCATTTTTATATACCCATTAGGTTGGCGAGAACCATTTACGATGGTGAATAATTCTTTTTAAAAAAAATACGAGATCCCCCTCGATGAGATTTCTTGGCCTGAAAATGAAAAATCTCGTTACATTAACAAAACTAATCATGATAAAACTAAATACTGAAATCCAAACAAAGTCATGAGTAATGACAAACTCGACTAATAAGTGAGAGTTATTTTTTCAACAATTTTGAAAATTCCACGTGTTACTCGCATAAATCAAAGAAACATCAATGAGTTTAAAATCTGTATTACAAAAAATCCTAAAAGAAGAAAGTCAGTCAGCAATTATCATGAGGAACATTTATAAACATATGAAATCAGCTCGCAATTAACAAAGATACTTACGTCGTAAAACATTCTGTCGCCAAACCTCAGCATTTCGGCAAAAGCATTCTGCAAGCAGTGTAAAACCGAATAAAACGTTGAGAAGGTGAACATACTACCTGCGAAGATTGAGATAGCCAGCATAAGTACGAAATTAGTGATGGGTATTGGTTCAATGCCCGCCTTGTCGAATATTTTCACTGTGAAGCAAATGAAGGTAACGTAGCCACACAATACAATAAGAAATGATTGCAAAAGATTCCATGCAACGAAACTCCAGCGTATATGAGACGTTCTGAAAATAAAGAAAAATGAGAAACATTTTTATAAACTTTTATTTAACTTGACTTTATTATACACTCAAGCCCATAAATTAAGGATAATTCAGAATCACACGTAAATCGAAACTCTAAAATGCATATATCACCCGTAAAATGACAACACACATTTTCAAATTCTTATGCAAATTGCAGGAAGTCTCCAGATGATACAGATAGTACGTTACAATGACGAGAGTGCAAGAAGGGGTGTATAAGGAATACAGTTAAAGAAGTAAAAGTGTTCTCAAGCTCTTTATATGCCTTTCAGTGCATTAACTGCATAGTTATGACATAAAGAACGCATTCGGTGGGTTTTTAAGGTGGGTTTTTCAGTCGTCTGGAGTGTGGACGCACCCAACTGGAAGTATCAGATAAACTTGGAATCGCCCAGAATGTCCTCTCCATGCTTTGGCAACTATTCCAAGGTGATAGTAATAGCGAAAGACTTTTCAGCACAGATTGTCCCCGAGTTACAACGCCGAATGACGACCGTATTTGGCAGTTACTTCCAAAAGAAATAGGTTGTGCACAACATCATATCTGTCTCGTCAGTTCTCTTCAGCCTCTGGTAAGACAGTTTCGAGGGAGATAATGTATAGACTTAATGCTCCCATGCCTGTCAAATGTGTTCTACTTATTGCAACTCACTTCCGCATGCGGTTAGCCTGAAGTTGAGGGCGGACATTGTGGACATCGTAACAGTGGGCTTGTGTGATGCTTTTCGACGAGTCCAGGATTAGCTTGCAGTCTGATACTCGCCGAATAGTCCTATGGAGAGCGCAATACTCATTACCACGAAGATAATAACATTGAGCGACACCGTTATGGTGATGCAGGATTGCTCGTTTGGGGAAAAAGTTATTCTGAGTTCCGTAACTGATATGCATATTCAAATTAGAACCGTGACAGTCCAAATATATTAGGGCGTCATTTTGAAAAGCATGTGCGTTTGGTTCGGTTCGCCATGGGCACAGAATTCGTATTTACGGATGAAAACGCCCGTTAACACCATGCAAATATCGTAAACGAATGCCTTCGATCGGAGGATATCACACGTATGGACTGCTCGGATTTCTTACGAGATTTAAAGAGCATCTGATGAATATGCTTTACCGAAAATTTGCAGCCTCCATCCACCTCCTATATGTCTACCACCGGAACTTCGAAGAGCATTGTAGATGAGTGTTGAAATATTCATCAAGATGAGATAGATAATTTGATTTTCAGCATACCTAGGTGTAGTGTACGAACTGTATTGCATCGTCTATGAGACATACTATGCATTAATTATCATACCAACCATATAATATTGTTTTTGTAAAAAAAAAACTGTAATTTGTTCTAGCGAATGAAAAATCACAATTCTTTTAATGATATCAAACATTTAGTATTTTTTTCGCTCTTTATCCTTTTTTTTAATAAATTGGCTTTACAAATAAGTCACATTTCTTTTGCTTCTGGCTCT
The DNA here is from genome assembly GCA_026289955.1 of Argiope argentata. NCBI lineage: Eukaryota > Metazoa > Arthropoda > Arachnida > Araneae > Araneidae > Argiope > Argiope argentata. The sequence goes on along the minus strand of JAOUZG010034267.1, from coordinate 114,540 downwards.
TTCTTTTCCTGGACTTGCATTATCCTTAATTTATGAGCATGAATGTACTTTTATTCATCGGATTTACTCTCCTCAAAACTTTCTCTCATGGTCTATAATAAAGTTGTTAAGTCTGAATGGTATTGACCTATTTAGTTATAAAATATTAGCCTTTGTCGGGAATTTCGTATTTTTATTGAATCTACCGCGTGACCCTTAACGATTAATTACTTGCATGTGAACAATAATGTCCAAAAATCAAACTTTTCTTTTAGGTGCGTTTTTTTAAACGTTTAAAACAGACATTAACACAAAACTACATTTGTAGTTACAAATTCATATACAAAATTTGATATGTTTCAGAATTAGATACATGCCTACAAATACACTTTTTATATATGAACATTGAGTTTTATCCATTTAAGATCTTTTCATTTTATATATGTCATACTAACTTATATTCGAAACGCAGGACTGACAGATTTCCTCTGAACGAACTTAGCTCAAAATTCAATAGAAATCTACAAATTTTGTGCAAAGACTATAAACTAAATTTCAACTGTCTAGTAGAAAGCTTATTTGAGTTTTTTTGTCACAGACAGACAGACATAATGCCAAAAATCCAAGACAGTTTAACGTACTCAGGACAGTTTAAAGCGTAAAGATTCGTTTAAATCTCGGGTAAGATTTTTTTGAAGATTACAATATTTTCTTTATATGATAAAATATAAAAAGGAATTTCTTAATCAACTTCCGAGGCATTAAAGAGTTTTCAAATTATGCATATTTGTAAATTAAACACTATTTGAATATTTCAGAGTATAATTATCAGTTGATACATTAGCTTGATTAAATTTTTTTACAATCGTATCACTACCCCAAAGTGGATATAAAAAAATGTCTAAAAATTCTCTGATTTTTTATGTTAATTAATTATAAAATAACTAAAGTAAGAAAAACTCTCTTTCTTATTATATTCATACCAGAGTATTTTGTGATGACCTTAGATAAGCGACGTTTAGAAAACTCTGGAGGACTAAGTTTCCCATGAGAAAAGAAATATATCGATAGCTGAGGAATTGATTGATACCTCAGCTAATTAACAGCTTTCAAGCTAAGCAAAATGTGTCCGTACGACATCTACGAAGACCCAGATCTCAATAAACTGAACTGCGTAGTTAAGTGCCATATGGTCCAAATAGATTAGAGATAAAAGGAAATGGGCATGTGTTTGGAAAAGCATCAGAGGAAAGCTTGTGTGTCCTTTCCAATAGGTAAAAGGCGCCCACCGTTCAGGGCAGCAAAAATGGGTCCGGATACAAACGACCCTTTTTTCATCTAATGGGCGCATCAAGGAGATGGTCTCCAACCCCCCGTGGTTGGCAAATCTATGTTTTCCCCTCTCATTTGATTGGGAAGATATCTTAGGTTAAATGGTCAAATAAAAATTAGGGAATATGCTGATTGGTCGCTTGTCGTTGGAGACCCGACTTGGGAAACCCAAATAAAAAGAGCAGAATAATGATGTAATAAGAAGATAATACAACGAGAGGAAAAGGATGGAAGAAGTCGGTCGATGACTGAGCGAGGAAAGCGGAGTAAAAAAGTCACTCATCTTGAGTTTTTGGAGAATCGGGAATTCCACTTGGTATTCCGTGTGCAATTCTCCTGATAAAGTTTTGTGTTGTCTCATTGGCAACCTCGCCCCGTTTACTGAGCCCAAGTGAAGTTCAACGGAACTTCGTGAATCAACTTCGTACTGACGTGCCGACCGTCTCGTCTCGTCGAAAGTGTGAAAGCTCATCCAAGCTTTGGGAGAACTTCAGTTGTTTAGACGGCCTTCTCCTCTAGGCTGTCCTCTAGACGGCCTTGTCCTCTAGTTCTGCAAGTTCTCTAGCGAGTTCTCTTCGTTTTGTAAGTTCTGCAACCCCAAAAGGTTAATCAAAGTAATGGGTAAACCCCAAATCTCAGTTTGGATCTTGCTCTTCATCTCAAGGAGAGTTTTCTTACTTATTTGAAATCCAGCATTTTTCCGCAGTGGAACTCTGATTTAATTCTAATAAATTGCTTGCGAAATATTAATCAAGAAAGGTGTATGTGTAAATGCGTATGATATATAGTAACTGAAATTAAATTTTGGATTTAATTACCTGATGAACTGAGTTTTGTTTTTGGGCGCAGCTAACTAGAAACTCTGACCCAAGACGTTACAACTTTTAAAACCTTTTTTTTTTACTTAGATTAATTTGAAATCTAAGTTATTTTCAAAGTAATCTATTTACATCATTGCTTTATGAAAAAAACAATTCACCAATGACGAACTTGACTAAGTAATTAAAGTTTCAATATTTAAAATTTTAATACCACGTTCGATATGCAGGAGAATTTTATTTCTATATTGAAAATCATCCATGGATGAATTTAAATATTTAGAATTTCAAAGCACTCTTCAAATTTAGGAAATGATTTTTAACACTATTTCTACTGCAACTTCGGGTGCTTTTATTTCTTATATTGAACACAGAAAAATGAATTAATGTAATCCTGCTACTTTAAAATCCCATCTTTGCAACATAAAAAGTTATGCATAAATATACCGTTGTTTAGTAGATAGTATAATCCTTTCAAGAATTCCAAATATTAAAACTGGAAGTAAGAATTGAATTTTTGGCAATCTGTATTGAACAAGTATTTTTTTTATCACATCGGTATAGCAAGTGCATGTTCCATGTTCATACGAAATATGAAGAAAGTATCAGCATTTTTAATTCCAAAAATGAAAATAATAATAATAATAATAATAAACAAAAAACCATTCAGTTTCTTATTCCATGTTAAAATTTAGTAAACTGAATATGTAGTGTTACCTTTCAAAAGGCAGTACATTAAACAGATATGCATAATATTTCCTATCGTGCAGATGACAATCCAAAGCGACGAAAATATATTAGTACTTTTTTCTTGAACTAATCTGAATTAGCAGTTACGGACGATATAGACAATTACCTGTATAATTAATTATTTGAATTCGTAAATACAAATTAGTAAAATATCATAAAGGAATGAATGAAAACAAAGATTTTTTTTCTACCTTGGATAGCTATCCCTGTAAATTAAAGTCGGTGCAAATAAAAAATATATCAGCTTTCCTACTTCTGGGCAAAGATGTAAGTGTGATTCCTTTTCATCGTCATCTGAAAAAAATCGTAAACATAGTTTTTCAAATTTTTAATCTGAACAAAATCAGTACGTGTTTTTCAGAAAATAAGAAAAAAAATATTAAAATGAAATCTGCTATTCTTATTTCAATGTATCCTGTCAGAACATCATTTCTTGAACGGCCAAGCACCACATGCTCGTGCAAGTTAAATTATATTTTTATTCATTTTAATGGTTTCATTGAATTAGTAACTATAGTATTGCAAACGATAAGAAGAACTTTGTCTCTCCTTTATTATTTAAAAAAATATCCCATTTCCTATTTATTTCATTTCATATAGTCACGTGCTTAAAATGACATTTTTTTAGGGTTTATTTGTGGTAGTCATTAATTTATTTATTTTTATCAGAGCTTTTGGAAACGCGTTATTAAAAGCTGATTTTTTGAGATGCTCGTGCAGATAATAAAATTTTTATTTTTCGCCAACGGATTTTTGTTGATTATTTTTCGCCTACGGATTTTTGTTGACACCAAAAACCTCATCCCCAAAACATTATCATGTTCTGACATGATAATAATAAGCTGAATTTTTTTAAAAACTGCTAAACGGTACAACGTTTATTCAATTTTTTTGATAGTTACTGCAAAATGTAGACATCAAAAATATCAGAGGATTCATATGGCTTTGAATGGATTGATTCACCTAGAGATTTTTAGCATTTCGAGCATATTTTCGACTGAAACTGACAGACTAGAAACTGAATTATCAGTCTTGGATGAAGCTGCGGTGGCTTGAGGGAAGGTTTAAGATCTGGGTTTGGTCGAAAGAATTCTAGTTTCTATGCAGGTGGATTTGATCGCTTTAAATCTGATATGGGGGATCGAGCGTCACCTGAATAATATGGACATTTGTATGTCATCTGAATAATATGGACATTTATATATCATCTAAATAATATGTGCCATTTCGAGCAGGTAAGTACAAAATCTTTCAATTATTTATCGTCCCCACATAGCCCTAATTACTGCTTCCTCTCTTTACTGCTCCGTTCAGTGGTTGGCAGAATGGCCGGCTGTGTACACAAGAAGCCCTCATGGTGCTTTAAAAGAAAACATCAGTATAACTTATTCAAACTAAATCCAATTAATCTTTAGATTATAAAAGCTGAAGATTGAATTAATAATGCGACAGCTATAGCGTAGGAGAGGGCCATATATTTTAATAGTCTATGCTTTTTTTTTTGGAGGGGGGTCTTTTAACTTTTATTATAATGATGATGGTTTCACAAAATAATTCATATATAAATTAATGTTGTATGTTTATTTTTTTATATCGTATGCACATTCTAACCTTTTTAAAATGATCTTTCTAATAATAAATACCACAAAAGAATATTTCCTTAATTTTGAACTGTAGTTTATAATTATGTGGTTTTTAGCAGAGTTAAGAGGGTAACACCGGCCTGGTGGTAATGTCTCAGCGTGTGAGTCGAAGGGTTTAAGGTTCGAGACCCAATACCTTCGAAGAACCGTCCTGTAAGGGTGTCTATTGCACATTAAATCCGTCAGTTCAAACGTCCTCTCGCTGGTATGGTGCGGTGTGAAGAGGGGGGCGGTGCCAGCTCAGGTGTCGCTCTCGTCATCTGACCGTGGCTAAAAATTAGGAGGTCCGTCCCAAAATAGTCTTAGTGTTGCTTTGGATCGAGATCTTAATATAACCAAACTAAACTTTAGCAGAATTAAATCTAGAAAAATATGATGCAATTGAAATTTCACAATACCTTGATGGAGCTTGTACTTTAAAACTTTGGTAATGTTTTCTCGAACAAATGCATATCTCTTCATAAAAAGTCTAAACTGAAATAGAGGATATACAAAACATATGTCAACATAGACATAAATCGAAATGAAGTATATATAAGAGAAAATTGATACAAAGAGTGCTTACATTTTTCTTTTTCAATTTAATAATTTTGGCAATAATATTTACAATTAAATTATAAAAAAAATATTTCAAGATTAAGATAGATTTTTAAAAAATGTGAAAATCATAATTGTCTCGACAATTTTTTTTATTCGTTAAAATGTTTTTTTCATCCCAGCTTCAGTATGTTATAATAAAAATAGATCTGTTCTTACTAATCAGTATCTGATACCAATGCTGCAATTTATATTTTTCTGTATTTTGTGGCTTCACTATTACCTCATATTCATTAGATATATCCTAAATAATAAATATTTCTTGCTATATATCAAGTGATGTCCATGCTTCTTAATCAATAAACTTCGCGATTATCTCTTTAATGAGCATAACGATAGTAAAATTTAGATTTCTAAGATATTTGCAAATAGCATTTCCTTTTTCAGTCTATATATTATCAATCATTTTTCTTTCTTTCAATTAATTGACAATCTATTTACAAGTTCATTAATATATTGATTTTTCAGAAAGTACACACTTACAGATGCTAAGAAAATACTGATAATTTTCTGGCAAATCATCAAAACCTTCAGTGATGAGCATTAGGGATGTAGCGATAAGCGCTAAGCTCGAACTCCCAATCTTATGGTTAGTAACCGAGTAACATATCCGTTGGGCCAAAAGTGCACTTCTGTCGGAGGGATGTTATCTGGTTTATATGTATAGCAAACACCACAGAGTATCTCCCCAGTGAGCTTTGGCGAACTATACTTATTTGAAGTGTTGGTGTGGTTAGTAGCCGAGTAACTTATCCGTTGGGCCAAAAGTGCAGTTCGGTCCGAGGGATGTTATCTGGTTTATACGTATAGCAATCACCACAAGCACCTGGTCAGGTAAATTAGCATTGAATTGCTTTATTGCATTCCAATTTCTTTTAAACTTGGGATAAATTCCGATATTTTCTTCTCATCGTAAGTTGAATTAAAAACCTTTTTATAACATACACATATTCACTTCAGTTTTGTGCTGATACAAAAGGCATAACTTTTCTCATATTACTTTAAGCAATATTACAGTCCCATTTACATTTCACTAGTTTTGATTTCTTATGCTTTCAAATCCCTTTTCTTGCTTTAGTTAGCTGTTTTATATCTTCTTTTACATCGTCATTTATTGATGAAGCAATTTTTTCAGTATTGTAAAATAATTCTTTGCATTAAAAAATTATTTTTACTCGGGATTTCTATAAATCCTCTGCTCTTTTTAAAAATAGTAATCCAATAATATTATTTGACTCGGTCTTACTTTTGTTGTTTCAATCTCAACTTTCTAGTAAGTCTAACTAATTTTCAATTCATTTGGTAATACAAATTTGTTTGTTACTTTAACAGATATATGATAACTTGAGCCCATTATCCGTTAAATTTTTGGCCAATTTGTTAATTAAACATTTTTATTAAATTTCACATTTATAAAAGGACATTTATAAAAACATTTATTTCACATTTATAAAAAAATTCTTATAATCATAAATAATTAACTTGAAAAAGAAATTTATAAACTACAAAGTATTACAAAAATGCTATTTTCTGATCTTCATATATAAACAGTTTCCGTGTAACAATTTAAGTATTTTAACATTAAAAATTAAATTCTCGCAATTTAGTTATCAGCTTATATTCATTTTAAGTATACTACAAGCTAAACACATAATTCCTGCGAAGATATAGTTCATTTACTATCAGTTATCAATCAAGATACGTCAGACCAACAATAATATGGAAACAAACTACTTTTGAAATTTGTAAAAATATGAGGTACTTACGTATTAGACCGTCGACGCCAACGGTTTTATAACTCAATGGCGCCGGATTCAAATTTGGCGATAAACTGTCGACGCCAACGAAACCAACAAAACGGCGGACAACAGTTAAAGTTTTAAATTTTTAAAAAAATAAGGGTGGTTCAGCAACTCATTGGCAATGCCTTCAAATTTGGTGATAAAGATCGACGGTCTTATACGAAAGTACCAAATATGATACAAGAACTCATATGCAATAGTGATTCGTTTACTCTCAACTTATTTTTATTAAATGGCAACATGTGAAACTCAAATATTGAGCCAAATGCTTATAAAATAAATACAACATTACATTTTAACTCTTATTCATGTATACTTGGTTTATGAAAACATAATACAATACCTGTTCCGATAACACCGCGAAAGATGATGAGGGAGGTAAATTACAGGCTATGATTATTCGCGCAGGAACTATCAACATCGTCGCTTCGTACAAAATGAATAAAGTGCAAAACAAGAAATCATAAAGACCTAGAAAGAGATTAAAATAACCATTGCTTTCATACTTATCCATTGTTTTTGCTTGACAGGAAATGGAATAAAGTGCAAAATATTGATTATATAGGTCTATGAAGGGATAGTTAAAGTATCTATCATTATTCATGTAGAGCTTTAGATATTGAGTTATCATAAATGCTTCCACTCAGAATCAGATAAACGAAAATCATTTTATGCCCATTTTCTTTCAAAAGAAGAAGAAAAAACCTTAGGAAAACTTTAATATGTTCTTTAGTATTTATGTTCTTATAATCCGAATAAATTACTTAAAAAATGTATTATTTATAAATTTACTTTGATATAGAATGATAAAAAATCAGATTTTTTACATAAAATTATTATAACTGGAAAATCGTCTTTATTATCATGTGAGAACTGGCTTTCGTTTAGATTAAGAGGTTTTGATGTTTCCAAAATTTAAATTACTCCAAATAAATTATCTTAATTAATCAAATTAATTAAGATAAATAATGACATAATAAATAATAATGTCCTCACTTGATAACTTGAAATTTACGACCGAAGATTCCCTTTTATTTATTTTTTTATTTAAATTTCTGTAATATTTTGATTCTGACCCATAAAATAAGAGAGTAGCGTTACAAAACAATTCTTTTATTTGTTTGCTTTATATAAGTACATAAAAACAGAGAGGTTTTCTCAGGTAGGTTAATATTATATACAAAATTTACATAACAGTTGAAATATCAGTCCTCATATAGTTTTCTTGATCAATTTTGAAAATAGACAACAACAACAACAAACGCTAACTGGTTGCTAGTTCAAACTGCTAACCCAGGGGCCGTTCAAGAAATAAATCCGTGTGATTCGGGTTTCTGTATTAAGATCCGTCGATCTTTATCGACGGATCTTAATACAGAAACGCGAATCACGAATCTTCTTACAATTGCAGGAACTACTTCGGAACACAGAAGTTTCTTCGAAATCTCTTCTGATGTCTCTCACTGCTTTCTACTCATCTCTTTATTTTCTCCTGATAATAATTAAAAAAACGCATTTTACTTCCAAATTTCTGCTAATGATTCCTCTTTCAAGCAACATGTCTTCTTCCCAAACATATGTTAATAATAAGCAATCACAGGTAACACCGACTTAAGTCAATGGGAATTTGACGCTTAATGCAACGGTTGCTGGTGATTGATCGTTTCTCGAATATTGAGGAATGCCTTTATAATGGAAAGAAAACTTAAAATCTGGATGTTTTGACGTTCTTTTCCCTTGAAGATATGATGGATCTCTTTGAAACGACAAAACACACATATGAAGTTTTTTATATGGATACATCAAATAACCAGGTATGATTACTCTTTTGGTTAAGAGGATCCTCATCTGGAGGTCAATGAGCACTTAACTATGTGTGGAGAAACGGGTGATGTTGCATATGGTCGGAATGCTAATTACCAAGTGAGGTAAAAAACGGTAACATTACACGCACTGAGAAGCATAATTGCAGATCACATTTCAGGATTGTATAAAGAATGAATAAAATATAGTATTTTTAAACTTGATGCCTTATTTGATAAGAAATTGAAAGTTGTTTACGTTATATCAATTATTGAGTTAAGAAATATAGATATATGCTTCATTTGTGATACGTAAAATGTCTATTTGCTACTCAGACTCAAATTTAGTTTTAATTATATTAATGTCCCATCGATTAATTAACAATGTTTAATTTTAAAGACACCCAACGTTAAGAAAATAAACAGAATCGTTTGAAAGAATTTGCCGAAAACATGTTAAGCCTAACCTTACTGAGGTGGGGGGGCGAAACAAACTGAATTCGTTACTTATTTGGCGATGAGGAATTGAAGAGTTTTGATTAGAAAAATAGTTTTTAATTAAATAATAAAAACTAATAATATAATATTTGATAAAACTATATAAACATCAAATGTCATCCACTACAAGTTAAAAAAAAATACTTGAATTTGAGTGGATGAATGAAAAGTATTTTATTAACGATTGAAAATTCGAACAAGATAAGTATAGGGAGAGTGTGAACTAACAATAGGAATTGAAAAATTATGGAGATATCTTAAATTTATAGCTTTGTAAACCTATTGATAAAGAATATAACATTAATATCCAGACGTTAATAAATTGAACAAATGAAAGTATAAAGAATTGATTTTTAATGTTTTTCTTTTGCGTTTTATCTAACTCGAATTTTTCCCTTCAAAAAAGCAGCTGTTTTATTTGTCATTTCAAAGATATATATGTATTAGGTTGGGGGGAAAAGAAATTCATTATTATTTTACAGCCATCTACCGAGAAAATAATGGGTTTCTTTCCTTTATTTTCTTTCCATATGGAATTTTTGAAAATAATGGAAAAAAATCCATTATTTTCTCGTTAGATGGCTGTAAAATAATAATGGATTTCTTTTTCCCCAACCTAATATGTAGGGAGAGTGGGAGCTAATAATAGGAATTAAAAAATGAGCCGGGTGAAATAAAGCACAACTGTATTTACAATAGAGAATATCAATTAAAAAAATTATTTTGAGCATTTTTAAAAAATACTTCTTTCTGATAACATAAAACTGTAAAATAATTAAAACTATGCTAATCAACTTTTATAAAGCACGTGAATTCTATCCTTTGAAGTACATAATAAATACCATTTATCCCTCGAGAAACAAATATCATTTACAGCATCAATTTTTATCCCGTATTTTTCTGAACGATACATTAATTCAATAGTATATTTATTAAATATACTCAAAAATACTTTACACATACCTTTCTTCCTCACAAATACTCTAGAAGAAGCCCAGAATCGAAAGATAGGATATAAAAAGAAAATAATCGACAAGTTGGTGGCTACCCATATGGCAACAACAATGTGAAACTGACCAAATGTCCACGAAAGCAAAGCTAAATCTCTTTTTAACCTAAAATTTAAATCATAATAAAATAAATGAAGGAATAGAACGCAAAGATAATTTAAATAACAAAATTTATATGGACTGAATTATGAGCTTTTAAAAAGTAAGAGACTTATTCGATCATGCTGTGTAAATACCTTACATGAATCAATTATTTTTAAGACACATTTTTAAGGGTGTTGGGTCGATTTAAAAGCGTCAGTGGTCTAACAGTTTATATAGAAAAAAAGCAAATAAAGATTAAAATGAAATATGCTATGCATATTTCAATGCATCATGTCAGAACATAATTTTTTGAACGCCCAAGCCCCATGTGCTCGATCGAGTTAAATTATATTTTTAATCATTTTAATGGTTTCATTGAATGAGTCACATTAGTATTGCGAATAATCCAAAAAACTTTGTCTCGCATTGATTGTTAAAAAAAATATCACACTTTCTATTGATTTCATTTCATATAATCACGTACTAAAAATGACATCCTTTAAGCTTTTATTTGCTGTAGTAATTAACTTATATATTTTGTTTAAATCAGAGCTTTTGTAAATGCAATGGCAACGCGCTATTAAAAGCTGGTTTTTTTTTTAGATGCGCATGCAGGTAATAATTTTTTTTATTTTTCGTCTATGGATTTTTGTTGACGCTAAAAACCTCACCTGAAAAACATCCTGTTCTGACATGATAAAGATTTAAAACATAATTCATTTTATCTTTGTTCGAAAAATGTTCCTACAAAAGATTATTTTGGAACAAATTTCCAAAATTTTGAGCCATAAATGAAAAGAAGTAAACTATGTCGTCTTTAACTACAAAGTACAAACAACTTCAGCTTAACTATAATTTATTGCTAACACATTTTAGAAATAAGATTAGGTGATATTTTCGCATAGTTATAATTAGCTATAGTTATAATGAAAACTGTTCTAGATTGGAACACAGATAGTACTCTTAATTGAAATAGCTCAGAAATTTTTTAATAATACAGTTTTAATAACTAAAATTCTTCAAACATTGGAATGTGAATTATACAAAACGCTCGCACACTATTTAACCAACTAATTAAGAGATTAAAGAATTCAGATATGGTCTTTCAAGAAGAAAAAAAGAATATTTATGGCCTTTTGTAATGTAATTCAAGAAAGAAAATAAGAAAGTGTGGAATAGAACATTAAATATAATACTTCGATTCAGTTAGTATGTGTTGGCGGGAATTTAAAAATAAAGAAGTAGTTAAAAATTTATATTCGGGTGTATAAATAAGAAACAAAAAATGTATTTTTTTAAAGTAAATTTCTTTCGCTACAGCTGTGAAACGAAAATATGTAGATTGAGTAAATAAAGTAAACTTGCAAAAAAAAAAGTAAATCACGTGAAAATTTGCGACAAAACTGTATCAAAATCCATCCCATTTATGAGAACATGTAAAATAAATAAAACTATATAGTAAGGTGAAAAAATGTCGACAAATTGAAATTTTCATAAAATTAAAAAAAGAAGGTGATCTCAAATATTTGAAATAAATAAAAGAGTAATAATAAAGAAGAAAAACAATTAAAATTCAATCTATATAAGAAACACACAGAATTTATCGTCAAATTAATAGTGGAAAAAAATAATGAAAACGATAATTTGTCGTGAACAAAAGAGAAAACTAGAAAGAAAATAAACTGCTACTTACCGTTCGACATTAAAATAATAGAAGACAACCATGTGCATATAAAGGAGAACAAAAAAAGCAAGGAAGCAGTTGAATAAAGCGCGTGCATTAGAACTTCTCCAAATATTTCTGAAATTAAACGGAACATCGGTAATAATTAAAATAATTTTTTAATACTTGTTTTTTTTTTAATTTTTAACATTTAATCATAAAACCAAACAGATATTTAAAAAAATCTTTGCAAATTTTATAAAAAATCAAAATTATGTAAAATTTTATGTTTTAATCATTAAAAGGATATTGTATAGAAAATAAATTTAAATTTCAGATAGTATCTATATGCCGGCCACTTTATTAGAACCCATTAAAAGCTAGATGTATTAAAATTGTTGGTACGGATCTTAACAGGAGTTGGTGATACATCCCAACTCATTTGTAACTCATCCTCCTCTTTGGACGGATGGAGAGATATAGAATCAGGACTTTTAGGTTTGCCAAAAATCGACGTTAAGTCCTTATGAACGTTACCTTGCGTTGGAAGTCCCAAAGCGACAGAATTTTTTTGATGTCGATTTCTTTAACTTAGATCTTATATCTTTTGATGAGATTCCTCGTTTCGAAAGCTTAAGTTTAAGAAATTTCTGTGAGTTTGAATTAAGTTTAGGTCTGGAAGATTTGCTAGTTTCAGGAGTAGTGTTTATTTCATTTTCAATTTCAGAATCTGATGACTCTTCAGGACATTTGAGTTCGGGAGCACTTTGCACAATTTGTACAGGAACAATTTGCACAGAAGGTTGTTTTAGCTACAGAAGCATAGCTCAATCCAGGTTGAATTCTTTTCCTGATTTTGAATTCTTTTCCTAGCTTCAGGATAGGTAATGTCTTCTTTAAATTTAAGAGCGGTAATTTCTTTTTCAACTTTCCATCGTTCATAGGACCGAGAAAAAGATGAATGATTCCCTCCGCAATTCACACATTTCTCTTCAGCGTTACACTGCTGGCTGTCATGGCCTTTTTTCGGCACAGCGGGCGCATGTTAATGTCCCGCGGCAGTTAGCTTCGGAATGGCCAAATCACTGGTCGGAAACATCTTAAAGGATTGGGGATGTATTGGCGGACAGGCAATTTAATATATCCTGCATAAAGGAATTCGGGTATTTTTGGTCTGTGAAATGTAATTATATAATGTTTGGTGGGTAGAAGTTGTCCATCCCTCCGAAAGGTTATCTGGCGTACATGAGATACTCCTTGGGGTTTCAGTTCCGAGGTGATATCTTCTAGAGGAACGTTAAACAATTCCCCACACGTTATTACACCTTTCGAGAAATTTTGTGTTGTATGAGAACTTACAGTTACGGGAAAGTTGGCTAAGGCTTTCAGTTTTATCACTTGCTGCGCTTGCTTTTTTGGAAGTCACCTCTAGGAGCAAATCCCCAGAACGCATTTTTCGAATAGAGCAGACCTCACCAATGGTTGCGGTAATGGCTTTCTGTACAGGGAATGGTGATACAGAATTAAAAGAATCATTCTTTTCAGAAACAAGTTTGATGACGAAAAAACGGTCAAAATATGGTAAACTGCATTTGAGATTGAGTTCTTTGTGATGCCCACTGAAGGGAGATTTGGTTTTGGCGACCATACGATATTAACAATAGTTCAGGTCCGACGGCATCGCCCACCACGGAGCTCAACAAGAGATGGCAGCCGCTGGCTCTGGGCACTTCCAGCCTCAGCACTTATCATAGAGCTAATCGGATACCCATACGCTCGGAGTTACCCTCGGGGACAGTGACCACCCTTAACGCCAAACCCAAGGAGTAACCCCTTCGCTTGATCCCTAGCAGTCTAGCCACTCAGGTGACTAGGTACCAGCCGATTGATACACCGGAGACCACAGTGCACCACCCGTCTCTCAAATGGGTTGCCACGCACGGCCAACACGTGAGGACTTCGGCTGTCCATGAGAGACAAGAAGCAAACAGAGCGGCGACAGCTTCTCATGGAGAGCTCCTTTGCTTGCCGTCGAAGGAAAGAAGAAAAAAGCATACAGCAGAAGGCGTAGAGGAGAATAAATCATAAAGGAGTAAAGATCCCTGGGAACCTTTGCGATTGGGACACCCGTACCCACCTAAAGAAGGTGAGCCCCAGAGGGGGCCACATATTTGGAATCTTCTCCCGTATGGATTCAAAATTTAATTAAATTGGTTGATAAAATAATAAATAAAGTTTAGGAATAATAAAATGTTGCATTTTTATCGAAAATAATCAGGTATCAAAATTTTCAAATGTCCAGCATATTAGAATGCCAGTTAAATAGGAATAACGATTGTGAGTCCTTTTTAGCATGAAAGAAATTACCTGAGTGAATAAAAATTCGTTTTTGAAATTACTTCAGCAGAATTTTTAGTATTTGTAAAATATCATATGTTTTATTGTGTTCAATAAATGAGATTCAAGAAAGTAATTTAAACACAACGAAACTGTACTGATCCATAGAACATATGCTTTGATTTCGAAGGAATTTCGTAAAAGAAAAATGTTTCTGTTTTTAAACCGGCATCTTTCTTCTTTGCTATGAAGTCAGCATAACTGAATGATATTCACAAATATTTTCTTAAAATATCTATTGGCATCTACGTTAAACGAAAAACATTGTAAATATTTACAATTATTGCAGTTACCTGACTTCGAAATGACCTCGAGTTCAGTAAAAAAATGGGAAAAAACTTGCAAAGAAATAAAGAATACAATTTAATGTTAATAAAAACATTATTTTGAAACATACCTTTAAACGATAATAGAAAAACTACCCTCAACTTTCAGGGCATATAAGAATTTTTCCATGTATTCGAAGAAAAGTCGGTAATATTTATTAAGAAGGATTTATTACTCTCTAATTAAAAATAAATTAGTCATAAAAACATTTAAAAAGAAAGATTGAACCAAGCCACCATTGACCGAATTATGGTTAATCACTTCAGATTAACCACTTGAAGATTTTGAGGGTGAATGGATTACCCTAGGATCGAACTCGCAACATTAGGGTTCGTAACCGAGTAACATAGTCACTAGACAAAAGTAATTACTTGTGTCCACAGGATGTTATCTGTATTATGAAGCTTTCACCATAATTTCAATATTCAATTAATTAAGCCAAGAGGGTTGGAAGCTTATAAACATATATATATATATATATATATATATATATATATATATATATATATATATATATATATCGTTATTTTTAATGGTTGTAGTCCAGGAGCTATTCTTCAGCTTTCCTGGTTATTTTAAAAATTCTGAAAAAATATTATTAAGTAAAAGTAATAAAGATTAATGATCTCCTTAGTAAAATTATTGAATGGTATCTAAAAGAAAACATAATTTTCATAATTATATGAATAGAGTAAAATATATTAAAATTTAAATTAATGATCTCAATGACTTACGTTAAAGGAGAATTTCTTAAAACTAATTCCTTTCTTGGTAAATTCTTCGGACCTTCAGATTTTCTGAAAAATATTTTTGGTGAATCAATTTAGAAAGAAAATTAAGAGTTAAAATTATAAAGTGAGAATGGTGTTTTTTCCTGATTACGTAAATTGATTAGGCAAAAAATATTTCATTTAATAAAATTATTATTTTTTGTTAATTGTGAATACTGTAAGTCTATATGCCACTTTTCTTAATTAATTTCAACATGTGTCTCTATTGCTTGAGTAAAAATGAATTTCTGCCATATATTTGTTGTTAAATATGAAGTTCCTCAGCGTTATCTGTTTTTACCCGTTAAGATAAGTGTGGATTCTCGAATTCTCAGATTCCGACAATATGTATCCCTCTCCCCCCTCCCACACACAGCTTCGACGCCATGAAAGAAGGATTTATAAGAAGAAAAATTCAAATTTAAGTTATAATTGGCATCACTTATTCTACCGAGGTTCTTATTCTTCAGTTTCCGTAATTCTCAATTATAAATTCACCACCTCAGGATCAATTCTCTGCTTGAAAATTTTGAACAGTTTGCACTTTATAGACATACAATTCAGGCCCACTTAAAATGCTAACCCTAGATGCCCAAGGCCTGATGCTTCAAAGACCTAAATGCCCAAGTGTTTCAGCCCAAAATGCTTCAAGTGTTTCTTTTGATGTAATGTGCATTCATTTTGCAAGATTGAGCTAAAATGAACAATGAATGAAATCCAGTATTACTTATTGTATTGTATTACTTATTTTGACCTACTACTTATCGGGAGACCATCAGCAGACTCACTTTTTTAAAACTAATTTAATCTTTAATTTATGATATTGGCTGTTTAGAATAGAGTTCACGACTAATTCCAGTTCTATAGAAAAGGCTAATTTCTTTCATGAATCCGTATCGTGCTTTTTATCACAATGATGTCGTTTCTTTAAGAATTAATTTCAGATGTAATGCTTTCTGTTCGGCGTTTCTATGAAAAGATGTCGCCAAAAGATGTCGCTACTAGTTTATCGTTTGGTTTCTTTTAATAATTTATGTCGCTTTTGACAGAATTACTTATGGTGGGAGCTTTTAAACTTATGTTTTATTTATCACACCCTTGTAATACGCTACTTAATTCCATTCTTTTAACGACTTTTTGTATAACATATCCGCAGTTCTATGACTTTAACCTTTCTCTTACAAATTGAAAAATTTTCGTAAAGAATCTGTAAATATATGGTAAATATTGGGACATATTTTGAATTATTATTCCAGTAATCAAAGAGCTACTTGTTTGTAACTTTCAACTACAATATAATACTTCTACACCCTGCAATACAACTAATTGTTTATTGCAGGATGTTTATTGTTTACGGATTAGTTTTATCTGTAAATCAATGATAAAATCAAGCTTTAAGAGCAAGGTTACTCAAGGATAATTTTCGACTTCTATCTCCAATAATTATTTCATGCTGTCATTTTGTAATCAGGGAACTAATTTGCTCTTACCCTCTATATTTATATGCCAAATCGACACATATCGTTTCAGCACTTCAATGAAATTCACTTATACTTCATAGAAAATTAAAGCGGATTTCATTGTTAGCATAGGGATGAATGCCTCTTTCGGAAATGATCCCAACTTTTTTATGGTATTCTTGGCTCAGCAAATGAGAGAAAAGATACTTACTGTTAATTTTCCACATATATTAATAAGAGTTGCAATTACCGTATTTGGAACATATGGAAAACCCTAATCTATGACTGAAAGATTTGATGTTGTAGAATTAATGTGTCTAGAATTTTTTTGAATATTTTATGCAGTATTGTTACCATATTATTACTGATTCATTTTGCTAAAAATATGATTATCAAAGTCATAAATTGGTTTTAAAAAATTTCTCTGCTGAGAATGTAAAGAAAATTTTACACTTATGTCCATAAAGTAAGGATAATGCAAGTTCAGAAAAAAAAAGTCAGAAGCAAAACAAATGTGACTTATTTGTAAAGCCTAT
Organism: Argiope argentata; assembly: GCA_026289955.1. Classification (NCBI taxonomy): domain Eukaryota; kingdom Metazoa; phylum Arthropoda; class Arachnida; order Araneae; family Araneidae; genus Argiope; species Argiope argentata. The sequence continues at coordinate 97,072 of JAOUZG010034267.1, read as the reverse complement.
TTATTAAAAAAAAGGTAAATAGCAAGAAAGATGCTATATGTTTGATATTATTAATAAAAATTGGGATTTTTTGCCTCCTGGAACAAATTACAAAAAACTATTTACAAAAACCAAGGAAAATATGATAATAAATAGTATGTCTCCCAGAGGATGCAATACAGCCCATGCAACACCTGGGCATGCTGAGGATCAAATTATTGATATGATCTTGGGGGGGATATTAAGCTTCTCTACAAGCAATGCTCTCTTCGAAGTTTCGGTATGCGTGTAGGAAGGAGTTGACGAGCTGCAACTCGTCGACCAGGCATGTCCCACACACGCTCTACTGGATTCAAGCCTGGTGAAAATATTGGGCAGTCCATACGGGTGGTATGCTTCCATCGAACGCAGTCATTTAAGATGTTCTGACGGTAAGGACGGACGTGTCATCCATAAACACGATTTCTGCGTTCATGGCGCCCCGAAAAAAACACGTACGTGTTGATCCAGAATGACACCCCGACTTTATTTGGCATGTTATTGTTCCAATTTCTACGCGCAGCTAATTTAGGAACCCGAAGAAATTCCTCCAAAACGTTTTACTGCTTTACCTGTATTCTTTATAAATCACTCTGTTACACTCTTGTCATTGTGACGTACCATCGGTGTCACCTGGTGGCTTTCTTCAGTTTGTATATGATTCTTGAAGCTGAATGAAGTCATTTTAATGGCGATATATGCATTTTAGCGTTCAATTTCAGCGTGACTCTGAATTATCCTTAATTAATGGACATGAGTGTATTTACTTTAATGAAATGAATCTGGCAGAAAGGTAATTTAATTATATACGGATTGCAAGTTGAAGCCTGAAAATTTAAGTTTGATCGGATTTTAAATCTTAAGCTGAAATTAATCAGGTATAATAATTTTTAAAACACGATAGAAATCAATAATTTACAATTATAGACATTCGTAGTTGTTAATTGTTAATTATCAATAATTTCTTTAAATTCTCACAAGAAAATATCGCTTTATTTCTATCCTTAAATAAAAATAATAGGAAATATATCTTAAAGTTAACTAAATTGAATCTATTAGGTGCATCATCATGCATATATCCACATTAAATTCAGAGAGTCAGAACATCTCAGTGTAAAACTGGGCTTGAAATGATAATGACAGCAATTTCTTTGGATTTACCCTTAACATGGTGGAGACTATACAAATTCCTTAGACAAATCGATATAAATAGAAGTAAAAATGCATTTCAAATATGATAAATGTAAAATTTATTTATCAGTGGTTGATTTTCAGACCGGTGTTGAACAAATGCATGCATACTATTTCTGGATCGTCATTACGTATTTCGCTGTCAGCATTTTAGAGATATTTTTCTAGATTATTATTGAAATAAAAAAAAATTGTGGCATATTTCTAAATTTATATTAAATCAAAAAGAAAATATCTCAAAGCTGCATCGATGTTATTAACAGCTAAAATTATAATAAAATTATCTAACAGCAAACGCTTAAGATTTCGATTGCATCTTAAAATACATCTCCATTTTTTAAAGAATAAACTTCATTTCCTCTCTGCATTCTAAAAATCTTTCAAATCCTGAATGAATAAAAGTTGTTTTCCTTTTTCTCAAGACAAAAATGTGTTTTTAAATATAAAAGTAATTTTCTGTTTTAAGAACTATATACAAAATAACTTAAAATAATAAAAATGCTTACTTCGGTGAAGATGACTTATTTATAAAATCGTTTTGAGGCTTTTCATGTTTTAATTCAAGTTTCGTGACTATTCTATCAATGCCTTTCTGCAACTTGGCGTTGACATCATCCAAAATATCACTACTCAGGCCCTAATAAAGCAATGCATATAGCTAAGGATACTTAAATGGAAAAAAAATCTATGTATGTTTATTCAATCAATCAATTTAGTAGAATAACTATATGTATAAAACGCTAACGTTAGTTATACAGAATTCGCTCTTCTGGTCGAATGGACACAATTTAATGTAAGTCATATCACTAACTCTCTGATCCACCCGAAAAGACACGGATAATAATAATGAATTACCGGATCACTACTACAACAACATTGGCTTGAACTGTGGTTGAGTTCTAAGAGCAGAAACCGTTTACGGCACAACCTTTCCGATAGGAAGTACGTCTCGTCATCGATGGGAGGAACAAGATTCCCTACTTGTCTGTGTGTCCTCTAAGGTGACGAGATCTAACCGCCATGCTGGAAGCATCTCGTCCTCTTTTCAAGGTCCCTTTCCCAAAAGGGGTGAATTTAATGAAAACGAAAAATTATACAAATATTTCAGACTAATTTATTTAACATTTGTAAAGCTTCATTTAATTAAAAACTTCTTACTAGAAGCAAGTTTCAACTTCAAAATTTCAATTTATTAATAGAACATCAAAATATCATTAGAAATTTTGGGGTGTGGGCTTCTTGTGTCATTAAATACTTTGTAAAGTCTGAGGAAAGGAAAGAGAACAAGAAGTTATAAACAAATTTATTCGAGGACAGAAACAGATTGAACAATTGCCTGATGGATAAGTTTCTATGAAAACTAATTATGATTATTTACTTATGAAAACTGATGAATACTTCAAAAGTATTCAACGGTTTTTAGTATTATTAATTTATTAAAAAAGAAAATTGTTTTGTAATGATGTTTGTTTCATTTCATTCATTTGTTCATTTTGTTTTCATTTTCAAATATATTTTTCGGAATTTTTAATATTAAAAAAAAAAAATCTTGATTTTGTATAGCAGCGGTGTTCTGATGGTAAGCTCTCGGTGCGTGAGCCGTAAGGTTTCAGGTTCGAGAGTGTGAGAAGAGCAATGGTAACTTAGAAGTTGTTCTCGTCATCTGGTCACGGTTCAAAATTACGAGGTCAGTCCCAAAATAGCCCTCGTGTTCCTTTATATCGAGACGTTAATATAACTAAAATAAACTAAACTAAATCTAGAAATTAGTAATAGGCAGATTCAAATAAAATTATCTTTCCCAATCATATCGTATAACTGTTTGAATTTTTTTAAATAGATTTCCAATTAAGATAGAATTAAAAGAATATGAATCAAAATTAAATCTGTAGAAAAAAATCGAAAGAATGCCTTGCTGGATTTTTTTGATAGTTTCTAATAACTCAAAAGGACTCTGTTTCCCCAACATTTTTTAAAAATCTAAACTTTTATTAGAAAATAAAAGAAAATATAAACTATCCCATCTACATTTCCAAGATATAAACAACAAATGTCAGCATTCCTCACGAACATTATGATGGAAAAAAAGAGATAGTGCCAGTGAGCAGTAACAACATCCATCTATTGATATTAAGTAGACGGGAATTAAAAAAGAAGTAAAAAAAATCTGTATTTATCTTTTTAATATCCTGCACATACTTCCCAATTTGAGTCGATGTCACTTACATTCATAGGGAAAATAAATGCACTAAAAAGAAGTTGAAAAGTTTTCGAACCACAAGTCTATTTATAATCTACACATAATCAAGATAATACATAGCAAGTATTGTAAAAAAATTAAGTTAACTCCTACTTAGGTCAACAATGAAATTTTTTATTTTTGTTACTTTTCATTAAATAATTTTATTTAATATAAATAATTAATCAAAAAAATTATTGATTTCGGCAAGAAATGAACTGGCATTCTTCATCTTCACGCGAAAAATACTGAAATCCTCGCATTTTACAGATTGAACAACTGCCTGTTGGTTTCAATTTTCATTTCAAACTGCTAAAACTCTATTTGAAGTATAACAGATAAATTTAATTTAATTAATGAATTAATATTTAAAAAAATTGTATTAACATCAATGTCGTCCACTACAAATCTAAAAAAGTGTATTTGAACTTGAGTGGAGGAATAAAAGGTTTTTTATTATCGATTTGAAATTTGAACAAGATATATATATGGAGAGAATGTGAACTAATAATAGGAATTGAAAGAGCTGTCGGAATGGCATTAGTTTCTTTGAAAAAATATGAAACATCTTCTAGTACATTGAAAGATTTGAAACAATAAAATAAGCATTGAAACATTATATATTTTAACATCAGAAGAAGAATATTATTGCCTTTAAAAATAATGCATGAAAGCACTTTTTTCATTGATTTAAAAAGGCCCTGAGAAACCAGCGCATTGTTTAAATGTTAAATGTTATCTGAAAATAATTTTTTACTGCAGGATATTACTTCGCATATTTATTCATCATTATAATGGAATATTTTGTAAATAAAACTGAACATTTGCTACTTGCACATCACCGAGTTTGTTGAAAGTACCAAAACTACTAACAAGGTAAGTAAAAATTCTGAAAAATGACTATTGCCTGAAATTACTCTCTACTGATTGGTTCCATGTTTCTGAAATGGATATTGTTTTATTTCAGATCACACACTGGTCACCCAATCTAGTTTGATGAAGCGTAATTGAAGCAAATTCATGTAATTCCACCTCAAACAGAAATGATATTTTTTAAAAAATAAATTGGAAATTTTAAATAAATTAAGAAACAAGTATGAATTATTCTCCAGTCCAGAAAGTACATTAATTAATTAATTAATTTACCTCCAGCATTTGTCTTAGTTCCCAAGGCTCTACGTCTTTGGCCTCCTTTCTGACCACCACCCTGTTAGACATGATCTTCACACCTTTTCTCATCGGCATCAAACCTGAAGAAGATAGACTTTATGTAGAGCGGTCTTCTTAAAATCAAATATAAGAAGCTCTCAACAGGTGCAAGTTCGAAGACAGAGAGCAAACAATGCTAGACAGAAAATTTGTCTGGTTAAAATGATATTAAGGAGGAAATAATAACATGCTCTTAAATTATAGCAAATATTTGTGCACGTTTTCCTTCCTTTTGTTCCTTTCAGTAATTAAGATAAAGCCTAAGTTCAATACTTTGTATTCATTGTTATTTTCAAACAGATATGCATTAAAAGTATCTCATTTTTTTGCAGTTCGCAAATTTATTATTCAAAGAAAAATATTATTATGTGACATTGGCAAACACAAATCTTTCTGCATTCCGTGATCATTAATGCAAATAATAATTATCTGAATTCAAAATTTCAGAAATTGAAGTTGATAAAAAACTTATTCAAAAAAAAGAAATGATTTAAAACTCAATTAATATAATAAAATTTCAGCGAAGCTTTCATATCTAAAATTTTTATGAATTAGAGATAATAGGTTTTTAACCAAGACATTTGGAATTCGAATTTTTTTTCCTTATAATATAAGGCATCCTTGCGCATTCAAAAAAGTCGACAAGACTCCATAATTCCTAAAATGCATTTCTCTTTTTAATTTTTTGCTCTATCAAACTTGTAAGCATATATCTTATTAATATTCAATTTTAACTTTTGAAATATAGATGATACATAGAATTGATATTATAAAAATTCTTTTAAGCAGTTTTATTTAATTTGAATGTTTTATGTTTACAAAGATAGAATTTTAAATTTCTTAATAAGCATGAAAATATTTTATTTTCTTAACACATTTTTTCGTAAAAATGTGTGCCGAGTGATACTTTAACATTAGAATGCTTTCAGATAATATTGATAAATTAAAGAGTAAAAATTAGTTAAATTTTAATTCCATGCGAATGTCGTTCTCTAGTTGAATGAATTTGAAAAAACAAAAAATTGCTTTGGTTCATGATATTTTTAACGATGAATTATAAATAAAAATTTAAACGAGTAGAAAATAATTGAAAAATCTTTCAACTTTTTCGTTTATTGTCAAGTGTTTTCTTTAATAAATCTGTTTTTGTTTACTTACCGCAGATATAGTAATAGAAAATCAAATAAATTTCACAAAATTTACATAATATTTCTTTAGAAAACGTATCAACAAGAAAATTTCAATGTTTGATGCAATTTTTCCAATTTCATAAGAAAATGCAAACCCCTATCATAAAGAAAACTAATAAAGATGTTATATACAATTGATATTTACAGAGAAACACTTGTAACCAACCTTTCTATTCTTCCTACAATTTCTTGAGGTATAAAATATAGCCCGTTTTGTGCTATACTTTATAGAAATATAAAATTTAAATCGAATACGCATTTTATCTATTCCCTAGAAGCACACAAATATTAAACAATATTGAACAACATTCGCAATATTGTTTAATATTGTGGAATATTGTTTGATATCATATAATTTCGTACAATATTGTACAATATTATGCTATAGGATATGCTACCGGGGTTAGGCAGTATATTACATTATCTAGTCCAAAGTATCCAGATATCCAGTAGTATGGACGTACCGAGGCCCATATGCTGGTCCTCCTTTTCCAACATTCCAACGATGACAGATGCACACGTCTGAGAAGATCTTTCCCCAGTTTTTGACTATAGAAATTGACTCCCAGGCGACAATCAGAGTTGAAGTGAATACTTGCAGTGAGGAAGGTCGATTGGGCTGGCTATGTAATCTGAGCTCTAATTCATCCCAGAAGTGCTCTATGGGATTTAGATAGGAACTCTAAGAAAGCCAGTCCAGTTTTTGAATACCCATTTCGTCAAACGTCTGTACAAGTCTCGATGTGTGAATGGATCAGTTATCCTGCTGGAAGAGAAGTGGTCCTTCCCCAAAATATTGTCAAAAAGGTGGGAGTGCAGCATTGTCAAGAATGTTCACATACATCTCAGAGTTCATGTTTCTACCCACAGCAACTAACGATCCCAGTTTAAACCATGAGAAACACTCCCACACCGTTATGCTTCCACCACTTCCATTCAGAAATTGGCACAATGCAGTCACTAAAGAAAGTTCTCCGGGCATCCCTCAGACCCAGACGCGACGTCCGACTGTCAGATTTTAAAGTGAGATTGATCATTCCAAAGAGCAGATTTCGTCATGTCCACAGTCCAATGAGAAAGATCTTTGCACCATTGCAATTGCCAGCTTCACATTCTGTGGATTAATGTTTGGCTTGTGAGAGGCGGCACGACCATGGAACCCCACATTTTTAAACTCTTGACGAGCAGTCCTGCTGCAAACACTAACGCCTGATGAGCTTTGGAACTCTTCAGAAACTCCTACCAACGAGGACTTGCGAGTATGTTTCACTACCCTTTTCAGAGCTCAGCGGCTGCTTTCATCAAATTTTTTCAGCCTACTAGTTCGTTTCTCGGCAGTTCCATTGCCTCGACGTTTCCACTTCCCAATTCCATAATTCAGAATGGATTTAGTCCTATTAAACGTCCGCAAGCTCTCGAAACAATTTCCCACAAAGTTGGCATCCCACTATACTACCACAATCAAACTCACTAAACTCCTTTGACTTACTCAATGCATCGCAAACTCTAAAATACAACCTGACAAACCTCTACTAACCCTTTTATAGCTTTCGATTAAGCATCAAATTGCGTCACCTGCCAGTACCACTTTTTTAAGGTGTGTCTGGATACTTTTGGCCAGATAGTCTATTACACATATACAACTTTCTCTCAAGGCAGTAAATATATAGAATTTTATCTACGTAGTTTGTGACATTCATGAGTTATCCCTTTCAGGTATATCTTAAAAAAATGACACTCACAAACAACCCATCCTACAATGGAATTAGACAAAAACTTGAAGCCTTATATTGCGTCTTTCAACTATCATGTATGCAACAACACGAAAATTCAGTTAGATTTCTCGTAAAAATATTTCGTTCCAACTTTGAAAGAGATGAAATAAGTAATAATCTCGAAAGTACAGACGATATTTGAAATGTCATTATTGTGGCTTTTCTGAGTTATGAATACTGCCATTTAAATGCACACAATTTTAAAACTGAAACAGATTGAGAAATGAGCTCAAATTCTGTTGCAAAATTTCGTCTTAGTAAACATGAAGTAGATGCCATTAAATACAGACGTTCAAATATCAAATTTATAAAAATATTTCCGCAATAATTTATAGAATGTGTAACTGAAATGGGAACATTTTCTTTATTGGTTTGCTTTTTAAATTTTTCAATGAAAGTTATCGCTATAAAATATAAAAAAGGTCAAAACATTAAATTACTTTGAACTGGAATGAAAATATAAAAAATTATTTTATACTACAGAAATTTATATATATATATATATATATATATATATATATTTCGTAACGGTATTGCGTTACTTGGATTTTTCTAATGCATCTGGACAAATAGGGCATATTAAATAGGATCTGTAATCAGAGCAATTAAGATACTAACATAAAGGAATATGAATTTATATACTAAAAGGAGAGAAATTTCTATTTTAACATAATAAATACACTCATGAAAACATAAAATAAATTTCAGTAAAAATTTAATAGTGGTGAAAAATATTTCATGGAATCATTTTCATTTAATTTTATTTAGAAGTGAAGTAAAATTAAAAGCACTGCAGATGGAATTTAGATTTCATCCGTTTCTAAAATTTTATTTGAACTGTTTAAAAAGAGATTTAATTTTAAAAAATCATTTTTAATAGCACTTTTATTAATATGTTATAAAGTAAAGATTTTTAAAAAATTTTACTTTTCAATTTACAGTTAATGGTCTTAAAATTATGGAACTTATAATTTTTTAAAATTTTTTAGCAAAAACGCCATTTTGAAACCAAATATCTAAGTAAATTGATTATTTAAATGAAAGTTTAATTCTGAAAATAATAAAATTTATTATTAGCATTTTTATAGAAGATTTCTAAACATGATAATATATGGCAATACATAAATTTTGAATTTAATTCTGCAAAAAGAAAATGTTTCTTAAAGATAATATTTTTGTGCCCGTTTCGGAAATTATTTGGATTTCAAGATAGGCGAAATTTCACAAATGCGGAGACATTTCATAATTTTAAATCCAATAAATAATTGTGACAAGAAAAATTTCTTCTGAATACTCAACACTGGATTTCCAATTTATTCTCGACTTTCCTGAACTTTAATTTCAAGATATGCTTTTCAACATACTATTAGCTTAAAGCAAAATCTATTTAACCTAGAATGAACCAAATATCATAACATTATTTTGACCCTTTATCTACTGACGGTACTTATAAGTACCATTTAGATCTGGATTATATATTCGAAATATGACTATTTTTGCCGATGGTATTCGACAAAAACACTGAGAATGTAACCCAAATAGCAAGAAGTTAATATAAGCTAAAAGTAGGAATGAAAAATATTTAATTAATAATTAAATTAATTAAGATATTTCTATTAATTAAATTTTTTATCTTGGGTTCTCTGGGATTATTCTGCAAGGAAACTTAACTGCTGATGCAAAAATGGTTGGGAAATTGATTGCAACATGATTCAGTAGATAAAAGGTTAAAATCAGAATTTTGAGGAAACAATATGATTTTGTAAAATATGGCCATTAATAAAAAGCAATGTTGAGATTTAACATGAAAAGAATTATCTTTGTTTTGTTTGGTGAACGAGGTCGGGAAAAAATGATGGAGGGATGTATGTAAAAGTAAAACCAGTTTTTCTTAATTTTTTGGAATACACTGAAATTAAATATAAATTCTACAAATAGTTTTTCCCACTTCTATTCTTTATGAAATATTTTTTACACATAAATATATATGGCAAAATAATTGCGAATATGGCAAAATAGTTGCAGCCCCAAGTTACTATTAAAAGATTTCAGCTAGATTTTTTTTAGTTATTTATATTAACGTCTCGTTATAAAGCAAGACTAGGGCTATTTTGGTACGGACCTCATAATTATGACCCACCGTCAGATGTCAAGGACTACACCTGAGCCGGCATCCTCCAAACCACACCACACTAGCAAGAGGACAGGAAATTTGACGAATTTAACGTGATTTACGTTAATTCTGACGGATTTAAGGTGCAACGGATCCCCTTAAACGGCGGTTCTTCGGTGGAATCGGGTCTCGAACCTGAAACTATGACTGATTTTACCTAAGAAAAAATTATTTATGTAATATCGGATCTTTATGCTATTAGTCTAATATTTATTGCTTTTATTTTAATAAAATTAAAATATAATAGTTACGAAAACAAGTAACCTCTGTAACAAAGTAAATATCATATCAAAGATAAGCAATATACCTAAACATATTTCCTGAGCCAAAATACTAACTTACCTTGTATTTAGAGAGTGCTAATGCTGCTACAATTAAAACACAAATGAAATGAACCAAATTAACAATAAAAATTAAGTTTAAAGCAAAAACCAAAATGAAAATATATGATGAATCCGGTCTGAAGACTTTTTCAAAGATCACCCTGAGGCAGGGATTTTTTCTGTGATTGGTCTTTTGTCAAAAAATTGACCCCTCGTTACTCGACAATTCCAGTAAATTGTGGTTTTGGAGAAAATTAGTATCACAGAAATACAATTTCACAAAAACATTTTTCTAGGTTTTTTTAAAAAAAATCTTAAAAGGTTTACAGAAAATTGTTTAAACCAAATAACAAAAGACCATAAAACCCAAAACTAAACCATCCAATAAAAAGCAAATTATTATTATTATTATTATTATTTCTGCATCTAAATAGAATTATAGAAAATTGCTCAACCAAACCACAAAAACCTTAAGATATAAAATCACAATCATTAGAATATGAAATCAAAACAATACTGGTTTGTGTTTTAGTATTTTGAATTTATCCCATTGATATTCTGCGACACTTTACTGGTCACATTTATTTCAAAAGAATTTTTATAACATTGCTAAATAAGTAATGAAATCACAGAATGCACCAATGAGTTCCTCAGGGATCTGTCTGAAAAATGAGAGATGGGAACGTTTGATGGTGACATTGCACTGTGGTGCTCCAGCTCAGACGTGAACCTTATTGAAACCTTTTTAAATTCTATGTTAGTTGATGTGTGGAATTTTGAAAATGGCCATGAACTGGTTTTTAATGTCTCAAAGTCATATGTTGAGTTCTTCACAACAAATAGGCGCCTGAACTCATATCGTCCCCAGGTTCTCTTTCACGACCAGCCTCTTTCTAATGTCAAATATTCACAGTATTTGAACTTCGTGTTGGACCAAGAGATTACGAGCAACGAACATGTATCAAAATTGGTCAATAAGATCCGTAAGAGACTAAATATACTCAAGTTCATCTCAGGTAGAAACTAGGGTGCTGAAGGTGCTAGGGTCTGAAGACACTCAGGCAGACTTATATTGAGCCTATTAAACCTATCCTTGAGTACGAGTTTCCAGTATACTTCAGTGCCTCCTCAGCAAACCTCCTTAAATTGGAGTGAGTTCAATTAAGTTCGGCTCGTATTATATCTGGCCTAAGAAACAGTTGTATAATTGATATAGTACTTAATGAAGCTAATCTTCCAACCCTTAGTCATTCTAGAATTTCGAAACTAGTAAAATACTTTCACAAATTTAAAAGTTATGTAAATCAGAATAGAACCTATGATTATTTGTGTAAATGGAGATGCAACCAGAGATTAAAGAGAAATAGCCCATTCAGTCTGGTGTATTTCTTTCTAAGACCTCCTGTCAGCCCAATTGAGGGCTTACCAAGAGTTTTCTTATACCCTGAACTTTTGACCAATACAAACAAGAACTCAAGACACACCTGATTACCTATGATAGCTAGCTCTTGAGGTCATTAATAACATACAGAATGATGCCACTTTGATTTGTACTGATGGCATTAGGATTGTTAAATCATACTAGCAGCGAATTTTTTATCGAAAAATTCAGTCCATCCTTCTAGGCGCAACCCAGACTACTATGCTGTATTTAGAATTAATAGCCTTGAATGAGGGTTCGGAGGTTGTCCTCCACTGTACAAACCCGAGCGATATCTGGATCCTTACAGATAGCAGCAGCTCGATTCAACACTTACAAGATTGAAATCGAATGTTTGACCTTCTTAGCTTTCAAATTATAAATAAGTTTAAAAACCTAACAAAGCATAGGGAACTCCCTTTTCAGTGGATCGCCTCTCATGTAAACGTCCCTGGAAACGAGGTCGCCGATAGCTTGACAAAAAGGACTGCAGTGGGAAAACAGCTATTGACCAATACCTTCCTTTTCAAGAGAACTCAATAAAGAAAATTAAGGATAGTCAAATTTGGCTCACTTCTACCGTCCATCTCTGGTTTCGCGGGAAAAGTCCCGGGAGTGTTCTAAAATTTAAGGGGAACAGAACTGATCAAACGACCATTTTAAGACTCATCAGTGGACATTTGAAAAGATTGACTTTTGTAGCAGGTCGCAAAGTCTTCCCGACATGCAGTAAACGCAACCTGGATCCGACTTCTCCCGAACATATCCTTAATTGCTTGGAGGATGTTAATTCTGATCTTCGTTTGTTGCTTGACTTCTTCAGGGTTCATGGATAAGATCTAGCTGTCGTTAGATCACGAAGGATTAGAAACAAGAGAAATGAAATGAAATTTCATAATTCTTTTTTATGAATATTTATTTTTGCTTTCAAATTGTTACCACTTAAGCTCCCCCCCCCCTCCTCCATGTACAAAAATGATCATTTTCGGCAATCTTTCCTAATACATCACAGAAACCGGACAAGTTTCAATGTCTCTTTTCGATTTTTTCGTGTTTCAATGCCTGGCAAAAAATTAAAATTAGTTTTAGGAGTTCTTCAAGCATTCCTGTCAATAAGCTAATGAGTAAAAATACAATTAAAATTAAAGTATTTTATCAAAAAAATACAGTATCATGTCAACTATTAGCCATACAATTTATAACTAGATTCAACAAATGAGCATTGAAAAGTGCAAAGATTCCTCTAAACTCTATGAAGATTAACTATTAACCAATCTCCAATTAGATTTCGCCGTGGCTCCTCTTATATATCTTTTCATCTTACTGGCATAGCCTCACAACTTCATTCTAGATTTATGAAAAAAAATATCAAATAAATATAGACATTCAATTCAAAAGCCTGTTTCTAAACACTAGAAATCCCTTCAAAAATATTTTTATTAAAATATTTTATCGAAGTATGTTGGTACAATAAATATTTAACAGTAAAAAAAAGAGTCTATGATCAAGATATTAGCTGGAAAGTGTTTTTGAGGAAACTTGGGATTTCTCTAGAAATTTAAAGAGATCCGACGTTATGCGAGGAGAGTGACAAATGTTGGAAATTAATGCCAAAGTTAATTTGAAATTTCCAGTTTAAATTCATCAACAGCTTATCATTATCTCAGATTCCTTGAAATCAATATTTAACACTAAGTTAGAACATCATTTTCAATTCGAATTTATTTTGAGTAATTCAAAGTCAAGACAAATCATAGGAACTCACTTCGATTTTTGAATTGTTTTCAATAGTTAAAATATGTCCGACTCTATGCTTTTTTGCCAGATTTGCTCCCATATTTAATAAAATGAAACTATAAAATTTTATTACTTTAAAGAAAAGCCTTTAATAGTTATATAATAAAAACTAAAATAAGTAGAACAACTGATTTATTCAGAATTGCAAAATCATTTATTATAATTACTTATTTTTTAAACTTTAACTATTAATCATATAATATTCTAATCATTATTTTATTTATTACATTTATATATTACTTATTTTTAATGTATAGTTTATCAGGGCTTCATTATTAAAAAAAAATCTTTGCAATTACTTTTAACTTTAAAAAAATTCTTTCAAATTTTTAGATAATGGGAATTGCTTTTTTATTGCAAAATCAATATTTATCAGACAGGAAATCTTGATTTCCAAGCAAAATATAAAAAATATATTAATAAAGGATATTGAAAAAAAGTATATGTTTTAAAGTAAAATTTTATTTCACAGATACACAAACTTTTAAGACAAACATCAATCACAATAATGCAGCACATTTTACAGGATATATGCTGAGACATCAAGTAGAAATAAATAAATTTTCTAATGAAAAACATTCACATACATAAAATGAAAGAAAAGGTGGGTTTTTAGGAAATATTAAAAATATATATAAGATTGCAAAATGTTAAAGAAAAAAAAATTAGGAATATTTATATAGAAAAAATTATTTAGGATGTAATAGGAGAAAATCAAAATCTCCAGAATTTATGCAAAGAATTAAAACAATTTTCATAAATGTTTATTTATAAGTTAATTTTTCAAAGGTTAATAACAAAAGTGATCGAATATTACATTATTTCTTCAAATCCTTACAAACCATTTTAGCAATTGTAAAACCTTTACAAGGACAAAATAGTTTAAAATATCAAATAAATCATTTATCACTGCAAATCTTACGATAATGAAATTTACTCGACATGATTAAAAAACATTTGAATATAGTGATATGTTCATATAAGTAATAAGAAGTTATAAAAAAGTACTCAACAACTACACAATATCATTAAACATTAAAAATATATCGGTACAAAGTATTTCTTATATACAAGATTTTAAAAAACTATATTTCCAAACTCCAATCAAACATTTTTCAAAAAATAAACTTCATGGGAAATATATTCTGGAATCTTTTTTGATACATTCAGAAACAGTTTTTAAATACTCTTGGTAGTCGATTTGAAACAGCTTTGATTAGTAGAATTCTACATTAGGAGGGTAAAGATATCACATTGCAATGGAAAGATCGTGGAACAACATAGTCTAACCAAGAATCCTGTAAAAGGAAAAGGAAACATTAGTATACCAAATTATCAAGAACACTATGTTTCAAAAAATAATCATGAGACTGAATGCCATAATTTTTTTTTTAATTCTGAAATTCATCAATTTGATCTGATAATTGGCAAAGAGGATACACATGTTAATATAATATTTCTAAAATGCTTATTTTCGAACCCAAGATAAAAATTAATATAATGAAAACTAGTTCCATGACAAATGTAGATGGGTAATGTGTTTATTTTATAAATTTATATTGTATTGTACTATCACTCGGAAACTGTAGAGATATTAAACAAAATTAATCTAAAACTTTTAACAATGGGGGAAGATCACAAAATCCGACACTTGATACAAATAAATCAATTTAAAATTCAGGGCAAGAATGTTGGAAATTAAGGTGGAGGGGATTTAAAACTGCCAAATTCAGCAAAAATTTACAAAAATATCATTTGTATAATTAAAAATATTTTTTCTAAATTTTGAAACAATGAACGATTTATTTCTATGCAATAATATTTTTAGAAGTTTTAATGGGAAACTGCAGAAATTCAGCTTAACTTTTAAACTTACTAAAAATAAGAAAACTTACTAAAAATAAGAAAAACTTAACTAAGACTTTAAAGATATCATTTCAAGGAGAAAATTATTGCCCTTCAAGGTGTATATTTTAGCAACTGCTAGTCAAATGGTCAAGTCTATAGTGCATATACTCAATCCTATATTATCAGTAAAGATAAATAGTAGAGCTTATTATTAACAGTGCTCAATATGTAAAAAGTTTTTAATATACAAAAAATCATTATTAGTAATAATAAATTTAGTACTCATACTTTAACTGTTTTGTTATGAGCAATATTTCATCAACAGTCATTTTTCTTGCAGGTAAGTCAATACAATAATTTTATTAAAATACCAAAGAAGTTTCATCTGTTTTTTAAAATGTATCTTGAAAACGAGCTTATTGAAAATAATATAAATTCTTTGTTCTCTTCCCTGATATTATAGATATGCAAAATAAGGGAAGCGGATAACAATATACCTATTAGAACAGTTATAGAAATGAAAAACGACTTGATAAGGGACAATTTTTCTCTCCTAGAATTTTAGTTTTAAAAGAATATTTTAATGTCCTTTACTTTATAATCTAATGACCTAATATAAGAAACAAATTCAGGATGTTCATATGGCCATGTGCAATGCATAAATATTTTTGTGAAATTAGAAAACATAAATTTTAAAAAAAATCTCAAAAAATGTGGAAAAAAATAAGAAAAACTTACTAAAGTCCTTGGGCAGTTGATCCTGGCATACCATTCTAAGCTGTAGAAGACTGTCAGAAGTCCCCAACCTTGGAACATAGAGCCCCACAGGAAAACATTCCAGAAACTTGATGTTTGTCTTCGAGTTACAAAAACAAGTAGAACTGAAAAAAATTAAGGTATTGATTATGTAATAAATTTATTTCTTTACTATTAATGAATATAATTGAAAATGAGATAAATTTAAACAAATTTGAAGTAGGAAGTTTCTAGATTATCATACAATTTTTTTTCCTTATAGAGCTATAAGAGACTTTTCATTCTCCTTAAAAGTTCAGAAATTTTAAATGAGCACAAAGTGCATAAATCTAAAATACTGAAAAAAGCTTTTTTTACATTTTTATTTAAATGTAAAAACAAAATTAGAAAAAACCAACAGGCATTAAAAGAAGTAATATCCCACTGATTTATTACCACAGAAAGAGTTAATAAATTAAGACTTTTTCAAAAGTTGAAAATTAGAAAATACTATTCAGGTGATGGTATTTTCTAAACTTCTATTCTCTTGCAACCCATCTTTCAAATTTATCTCCACTCTCACCAGTGTTCTCTAACTCTAATCCTTTAAAACTTTGATAGGCTTATCTTCATTATATAATACTTAAAGGACAATAAATACCAAACATTCAAGAATTGAAGAGACCATGGAATATATCTAAACTGAAAAATGATATTCCATGGAAACTCTTTCCAAATAAAATATTGGCATAATCTTGGTGAAACTAAAAATTCCTACTATTGATTTGTCATAACTGAGGCTTTGATTAAAATCAAAAACTTCCAAATACATTGAGACAGAGTGTACTAGGTAACTATAATGGCATTTTTTTAGAAACTGTGCTTTTCCTTTGACCTTCTGGTACACATATATAATACGAAGCAATTTTCAAGCATCTGAGCTTCAAGAGGAAAATCAAATATTCATTTAAAATTTATACTTTGTTGTTACAAGTTTTGAAGAAAAAATTACATTTCTGATGCTTCAGACAAATTCCAGTTTTACTCTTCCTAATTTGTTGCATTTTTAAGTTATCCCACAAGCAACTCTTGATTAAATGGCTTAACAGTCAACCAGCCTATAAAAAGATTTACGCAAATTTTTTTATATCATTATATATATATATATATATATATACTGAAGTAACAAAAGTCATGGGATAGCAATATAAAATATACAGATGGCAGTAGTATCGCAGCGAAAAAGTATAAATTACGTAGTTCGTTTTCTAGACCTTTCATTTGTGTTCACGTTTTTCATGTGAACAGGTTTTCGTGATTTAAGGCGGCACGACGAGAATTAACAGACTTTGAACGTGGAATGTTAGTTGGAGCTAGACGCATGGGTCATTCCATTGCGGATATCGTTAGTGAATTCAACATTCCGAGATCCACAGTATCAAGAATGTGCCGAGAGTATGAAATTTCAGGCATCACATCCCATCATGGACAGCGCAGTGGGCGACCACCTGCACTTAACGACCGAGATCGCCGACATCTGTGTAGAATGGTCAATGTTAATAGAAACGCTACACTTCGTCAAATAACTGCAGGAATCAATGTGGGACGTACGAGGGACGTGTCCGATAAGACTGTGCGGCGAAATTTGTTTTCCTTTGGCTATGACAGCAGAAGACCGACTCGAGTGCCTTTACTGACAGCACGACATCGCCTGCAGCGACTCTCCTGGGCTCGTGAGCATATCGACTCGTCCCTAGACCAGTGGAAAACCGTGGCGTGATCAGATGAGTGACGATTTCAGTTGTTACGAGCTGATGGTAGAGTTCGAGTGTGGCGCAGACCCCACGAAGCCATGGACCCAAACTGTCAGCAAGGCACAGTTCAAGCTGGTGGTGGCTGCATAATGGTGTGGGCTGTTTTTACATGGCATGGACTCGGTCCTCTGGTGCAACTGAACCGATCATTGACTGGAAATTGTTATGTTCAGCTGCTTGCAGATCACTTGCAGCCATTCATGGACTTCACGTACCCACACAACGATGAGATTTTTATGGATGACAATGCGCCATGTAACCGGGCCAGAACTGTTCGCGATTGGTTTGAAGAACATTTCGGACAATTCCAGCGCATGATCTGGCCACCTAGATAACCCGATATGAATCCCATCGAGCATTTATGGGACATCATCGGGTCAGTTCGTGCCCAAACTCCTGCACCATCCACACTTTTACAATTATGGACGTCTTTACAGACAGCATGGCTCAATATTCCGCAGAGGACTTCCAACGACTTGTGGACTCCATGACACGTCGAGTTGTTGCACTTCGCCGGGCAAAAGGAGGACCGACACGATATTAACAGTCATCCCATGACTTTTGTCACTTCAGAGTATATATATATAATTTTGATGATGAAAGTATATGTCAAAGTTTATACATATTTTTCATTATACTTTTAAGTTCAAGTTATCATCTTAACAAAAATGGACCAACAGACTTCTGTGATTCAACAATCAGTGATTATCTTCTTAATTCTATTAACTTTCACTTTTGTTCAGAAAACATTGAACAAAATCTCATATTTGTTGACTTGTTATGTTCTTGAGTTATGATGTTAACTGAAAAACCAACAAACAAATGAGATTCAAAATAATGTGTTTTTCTGATATAAGACAACATAAAACTAGGAAAGTTGAATGTTCTGATGATTATAGAATCACTTCCTATACTATATAAGTGGGGAATAATCTCTTGGAAAAATTAATCCTTTCTATACGAAATAAAGCAATGTTTACTTCTGAATTTGAGAACAGTGTTATAGCTGTATGGGGATCTTACAATGAAGTTCTATACTTATAATGCCTGAAGAGTCGCTGGATTTTGAAAATTTAATTCACTATTTCTTTAAACCTATCAGATGCAAATATGTTGTGTTCTTAGATCTATAGAAGTATGGTCAACACTAGACAGAATTGAATTGGAGAATTGGTAAATATCAACTATCATCTAACTTTAGTTGTTTTACCAATTCTACAAACTTTCTCCCTCGTTCTTGTTCAGTCTTTCAAAGCCTTTACAAAATTAATAATGTTATATCATGCATTATTGTCTGATGTGGCTTAACATTCAGAAACTGCTTTACAAATAGATTGAAAACAGGTGCAAGAAAAATGTAATCTTATGTTCCTGAAATGTGTTTAAACAGTAAAAACTTTTCAGAAACTATGTAACAATTTGTAATTTTAAAAAAATTAAAAATTGCAACAAAATTCCAAATTTACAAAATTGAAAATTTGTAATAATTTAGAAATCACCAGTTTATAGATAATCGGGTAATTTCATTAGATGGTTACAAAGTAGCAAACTACGACCTTTCATAAGTGGCAAAATTGAATTAGAATTCAAAATACAAATTAAACAGTAGCATTTCAAAATAAACAAATAAATAATGGCAATTTAAATCTATTAATTTATGTGTTATTTATCACACCATGACAGTTTTAACTTCATTTGTTCAGATGTATTAAATTTTCTTTCACGTAATAATGGATTTTTCAATTTTAATACATCAAATTTAATATCTCAATATACACCATGAACTGTTCTCAGCATTTAAACAGAAACTTTCAAATTTTACTATCAAATTGTAAAAAATACATTACAAATCAAAACTATGATATACTGAAAATATACATATTTATGTTTTTAATATACAATAAGAAAAATCGAAATCAAGAAAATTCACTACTAAAGCAATGATTTACCTCCAAGTGTCGAGAAGAGCATGAAAAGAAGAGGGAACACAAATTTGAAGCAAATGGCTAAAATATATTCGTGAATAATTGCAGATATCAAAAACACTGTCAACATAGCTCCAGTTCGACTTCTTCCAAGAACCTAAGTAATTAAAAGGAAATACATTTAAAGACTAAAATATATTAATGTTTATTGAAAAAAAGGAACATTTGTTTAAATATTTTAGGAATAAAAATATCAATGCATTTTTAATGTCTTCTATTGTAATAAAAAAAATTGAAACAGATAGGTATCTTTATATTATATTATATTATATATATATATATATATATATATATTCTTTCTTTTCTTCTATTTCAAGCCAGACTTATCGTTCTGAAAGATGTTTCATTTTGGCATAGATAATTATTATAAAAATCAATTTTTAGGAGTAATAACAATCTTATAGATTTTTGAATTTCTTAAACACACACACACTTGGAGTATTAAAATACTTTCAAAACTTGTCAAACACTTGCATGTTTTCCTAAAATTTAACATTATTTTCCGGTTTAATATATATAGCAAGTTTGCCACTTTAAATTGTGAAGGGCTATATTTGTAATATTCAAACAATATTTTCTAATGTTCCTTCTTTAGTCAGTTTCTAGACATAACTGCTTTTATTTAAGAAAATATCAACATATGGCATTAACAAATTACAGAATTCATCACAAGAAATTCAGCCATTGAGGGACAAATTATTTCAATATGTATTCTCACAATTCTTTAAAAAAAAATTTTTAATGGATTTTGGTTTTTCCAAATACAATCTTTTAGCCTTTTCAAATAATCCCAAGAAGCCTCAGGAATTCTTTATCTCTTTTAATTAAGATAGTATCTT
The DNA here is from genome assembly GCA_026289955.1 of Argiope argentata. Taxonomy (NCBI): domain Eukaryota; kingdom Metazoa; phylum Arthropoda; class Arachnida; order Araneae; family Araneidae; genus Argiope; species Argiope argentata. The sequence continues at coordinate 76,516 of JAOUZG010034267.1, read as the reverse complement.
AATGTTTAAACTGTAAATTAAATCTGAATAAATATGAAATATATTTCATTTAATAACATCTGAATGTATCCAGCCTTAAAATGAATTTTCTTAATAAATATTGCATCTTTCCAATGCTCAATTCTATTTCATAAATGTCCCAGTTTTATCTTCGATTTAACAGAAATGTAAAATTAAAGTTATTCTTTGTGAACGCTTCTATAATTTAAAACTCTATGATTTTTACTCCTTTGAATGCAAGACTAATCTGAACTCAATTGTCTTACAACATGAAATCCCTTCAAAATTTTATTCATGCATTAAAATATATTAATTCCTGATTTTTTTTATTTTCTAATCGTCAAGATGATAACTTTCTATTTTGAAAAGAATTTACTTCTGTGTCAGTGAAATAGAATTAAAATAATTATTGGGTAGATTATTTAACTCAAAATAAAAAAAAAATGATAGATATTGCATTTTACAATTATTTAAGGTAACTTTTCAGGAGTTTCTCTCTTTCACTCTAAATATATGCTCTACTTAATTATATATATTATAGCTTTAAAAAAATGCCACAAAATGTTCAAACAATTAATTTTAATGTTAAAATACTAACTGAAATAGAAGGTTTTAATATTATTACACTTGAAATTAAATTACAAATATTCCAATTATAAAAGTTAAATAGATATTTTTACTTACAACATACATATCCCTATAAATGTAGGAGTAAAGCCAATCATACACAACCATATTCCAAGATCGATAATATTTGGCATACGAAGTACAGTTCCACCAATCCTTTTGATATTAAAAAAAATTAAAAATAGAATCAGAAAAACAGTTTTGATAAAATAAGTATGATAATTCCTAAATTATTCCTAATTTTTTTAATAAAAAATCAACACCAAAATATTTTAATGTATACTATCAAATTTTGATGGTTTTTATTTGAATACAAAGGTGTTTTTGTTGATTAAAACTATTTTCTGCCATTGTGGGCCATTTTGTCATACATCATTTTCCAATTTCTTTCTCTCCATTTTGTATATATATATACCAAATAAAACTGAACTTTAAAACGAAAAAAGAAGACAGATACACTTTATATGATGTCACATTCAAATGACAAAAGTAAAAATATGTCATCTTAATACATTGTATTATGAAGTCAGCATGTAATGTCACAATGTAATATGCATATTTTATATCAAGATGAGTAATGGGTTTCAAATTAAAATTAGAAGGCCGCATTTCAATTGAAGCAATTATTTTCAGCATCAGTCACTTAATATTGAGTTTTAAATCACATTGATGTTGACAATTAAAAAATTATACCCATGTATAATTTATAATTCTATATTCATCTCTGTACTTTCTATATTTATTAACTCTATAATGAAGATTCTGTATTATCCGTCTAGATTTTATGAAATATATTAATTATACAAAAATTTTGGTTTTTGCAAATCTTCCATTATTCATCATTCAAGTATGTAAAATGATATTTGACGATACTCAAAGAGATTGTTATAATTTTAATTAGTGTTCCCGAAATAAAATCTTTATAAAATGGTGTGTAAGATATCAAAGTGTCAATATCAGCAATACATACATCATAGAACATTCTGTCACCAAATCTCAGCATCTCTGCAAAAGCATTCAACCAGCAGTGGAACATGCCATAAAACACTAGGAACATAAGAATACCACCAGCAAAGATTGACATGGCCAATGTACCCATAAAATTAACCAAGGGAATTGGTTCGATGCCTGTCTTGTCGAAAGTATCTACAATGAAATACGTGCAAGGGATGTAAGCTCCAATGATGCAGCAAAATACTTGAAGAAAGTTCCAAGCAACATAGCTCCATCGAATATGTGATGTTCTGAAATCAAAACCAAAATTCAGTTTTCCAAAACAGAGACATCTTTATAATAAACAAAGAATACTAGTTTTAACATTAGATGTTGAGAGAAGAACATTTAGATAATTTAATACAATTTCAAATATTTAATAATAAGATATGACATCAAGGTAATCAAAAATTAATATTGCGCAACATAGTAAATGAATCGATTTAAAACTAAAATTAATATAAATAAAGAAATAAAAAATAAGGAAAAAGAAAACAAAAAATTGTAAATCTAATAAAAAATTTTAATCCTTATGCCAAGTCCATTTGTTTCTCTTAAAATACACCTAGTTTTTTTTACAAAATAAAAAAATTGTTTCCTATATGATCAGTAATATGTTGAAAGATCAATTATAAAAAATTTCTACAGCATCTTATCTTCATTTTCATATTTTAGGCTTGTTTTTGATTTACAAAGTTTACTTGGTGGAAAGTTCTCTAGAAAAACAAGCTAAATTTACACTACAATCGATTTTATCTGGTTACTTCGATTTTTAATTTCTCGTTATATGAAATTTACAAAGAAAAATATGGTAATCATAAAATTCGATATCTAAATTTCGATACATTTTTACATTTTAGTCTACCCAAGTCCTAAAAATATTTCAGAATTATGTCTTTGAATATAATATCATTTCAAGGTAGACAGAAAAAAAAATTTAGTATAAGAAATTTATACTGAACTCACAGATGTCAAAAAATTTCAACAAATCTATTCATAGGATGTCTATTCAAATGTTCGAGTGTAACACAATACAAAACGAAACAATTATCAAAAAAAAATTATACCTGGGATACCTACACTTACCTAGGATAATTGTCCCTGTAGACCAAAGTAGGCACAAAAAGAAAATAAATCAGTTTTTCTACTTCTGGGCAAGGAGTAGAGTCTGAATCTTCTTTATCCCCATCTGAAAAAAATTATTATTATTACATTGAAAATACATTTCATGTTTCACAAAAATTTCAAGAATGTTTTGTTACATAGAACCAAAAATGAAATCAAAAATAATACATTCTGCTTTAATAATGGGTGTTATAAGTATGATTTTGAAGATTATTCTATTGTCAAGAGAATCTGCATTTCTTCAACATGAGAGAAGAAAATAAATGACAAAACTTTCGCAATACTTGTTCCCCCATAAAAGAGGTTATTTTCACAAAACAGCACCTTCAATCAACAGATGAACCGACTTGCAGACTATTGATTTCTTTCTAAAATATTCTTCAAGGGAAAAGAAAATTTTATAAACGGATTGTTAGATATTATCAATATTGCTGTGCTAGCTTCAAAGCAACATTGAGAGAGAAAAAAATCTGATAGAGTAATCAATTTATAATAATATTTTTTGTCAATAAAAAGGATATTCATTATAAACAAAGTATTTGCTCAAGATTGAGAAAATATCAAATTTTTGGCAAATTTATTTTTCCAAATCCTTAAAGAATGGAGTATTAAAATGTTGCAGTTGTTTATAAAACTGTTATTGCAGCTGTGTAAAATTGTTTTTAAAAATGGAAGGAAATTATTTCTAAAGATAATAAAATTTATTACAGAACTAGATGAGGATTTTAAAAATATTTAGTTTTGAATATCTAAAGAAATAGAGGAAGCTTCAGATGCATTTCCAAATGTTCCTTACTGTTAAGTTTATAAGAATTTAATATAAAAAAGAATTTTCTTATGAAGATGAAGAATCAACTTGCAGTAAAGAATAGAATTAACAACTATCCAACTAATATGTTTATTATTCTAAAGCATAAAAAGGAACAATTAGTTATATTTGCCTGAATAAATTTTTAATAACAGCCAAACCCCATTCAGAAGATAAATGATTAGAGAAATAAAAATGAAAGATATGTTTAAATGGTGGGAAAAAAATGTTAAATGACAATGTAAAAATGTAGCCCCTAGCTCTAAACATAAAATTTACTTATTTCTATCATATAATGAAATATTAATAACTATATTAATAATAAAAAAGAATTTATAATATTTCATTTTGAAACTTTAAATACTAATATTTAAAATTTTAGAAATTATGAAACAATTTTTTAAAGACTTTTCCACAAACAAATATATAGTAAAAAAAATTTTTTTTAAGAGTTGAATTTAAGAAAAATATTCAAAAATGGTTTTACATTACCTTGGTGAGGTTTATATTGTAAAGCTCGGGTAATATTTTCTCGAACAAATGCATAAGTCTTCATAAAAAGTCTAGACTAAAATTGAAAGCATTTAAATTAATATTTACAAAATGCAAAGTGAAGGTAAGAAACAAAGCAAAAAATTTAGTCTGAAATTACTATTAGAGAATATGCATTGACACAATCATAACATTAAATTATATCTTGTTATAATTTGTTTACAAGATTTTTTAAATTAATCATTAAAAACTCTCTATAATTGTTATTTAAGAGTACAGTAATGTTTACTTTAACAAAAAAAAACTTATAATGGTTAAGTATAACTACATTCTCCAAACTTCAACAGTCGATTGATGCAAGAATGAACAAGACGTCATTTTCAGATTTAAAATTCATTATGCTCTAATACAAGAATGATAATCAACAAAATGCAGCCTATATAATAATTACAAATCATAGAACTGCACTTCATATGTTTAAAGACAGAAATCATTGTAAACATAAATATTAAAACAATTTTTCATGAAATGTCCAGTGAACGATACTTAATAATTTGGTGAATGTGAAAATATTTTGTTATAGATCAAGATAATTGATCTAAACATATCTACATCCTGATAGAATGTGCATATGTACATAACTGTCTATGTATGTACTTGTAACTTTTTATTTGATATTTAATATTTTTGAATTTTAGTTCTTCACATGTTCGAATGTCACAATTGTATATAAGATTCGTAATAATGACTATACTTATAGTACTTATATGAGCAAATAAAAATAGGAATAAATATTTCATGAGATTTATTAATTTAAACATTTTAAGATGATGGAACAAGCTCAATTTAAAAAATTCTTCACTCTCCCTTATCATAATTTCACAAATTAGGAATAAGATAGGAATAGTACACACCTGTTCAGCCAAGACAATGAATGATGACACAGGAGGTAGATTATACACAATAATAATCCGAGCTGGTATCACTAATAGAGCCATTTCATACAAAATGAATAAGGCACAAAAAAGAGAATCATATAGGCCTGTAAAGAGAGATATTTGATGTCTTTTTTTAATTTAAAAAATTCCAAGCAAAAGTCTGTTACAAGATACAATTGCTCAAAGGCATACAATTATTCAGCTTCCAAAAGTGTTCGTTTTTATTCAGTCAATGTTAACACTCATTCCATGCTCATTGGTTTCTGTGGTTTTTAAAGAAGCATGAAAAATATTCTAAATGCCGGTGTACTTAGTAGTATGTACAAGTATAGCACCATTCACATTTATAAATATAATCTGAAATAAATGAAATAATTCTTCCAACTTAAAAGTCTCATTAAAATTGTGAATAAACCTTTTATTTTCTCATTTATTTAATACTCCATTTGTAAAGCTGTTCTGCATCTAAACATATTTGGAATCAAGAAAAACTCATATGGATGAGGTCTCAATCCATTTTTGTAAAAGAAATAGATAGAATAGAAAAGAAATAGAATAATCGATAGCAACTTAATGAAAATAAATGTTGTTCCAGAAATTAACAAACTAATGTCTTAGCAAAGAAAAAAAATTATTAGAGATTGCAGAAAGAAAATACTATAAGAATTAATAATTAGAATTAAAATACAAGAGTCTACAATAGATCATGAATAAGTATATATCAAGGGGAAAACATTTAGATATAATTGGAACATGATTTAGAAAATTGAACATCATATATTTTTCAACCAGAATTGATAAGTTACAAATATTTACACAAATCGAAATAATTTTAATCCAATCCAATAAATAAATTAATTTGATTAATTTCAGCTTTTATCAAAAATGCATCATTTATTACATTGAAATATGCTTATGACAGCTTCATAATGAAAATAAAATATTTATCTGTTGTGGAGATAAAATGCTTGTTTCTGGTACAATACACAGCATGAAAGCAAAACATTCATCAATATCATCTTATCACTTAATCTTAATTATTTTAAAGATTTTAAATCAATCTTTTCTCTTTTACAAAAAATCCTGTATAGAAAATTTTCCAAAACAGATGTCCTTCTCACTTTTTTTTCTGCCTTCAGACTTATAAAAATAGTGTTAAAAAGTCAAAATGGGTTAAGTTATTTTTAAAATTTGATATAATTTTAGTTAAATAATAAGTGGAGATTCATTGCGTTTCCCCCATATATCAATATTTAAGTATGAGAAAAATATTTCTTTTGGAAAATCATTTTTTTTTGTATGATACAAACATTATATAAATGGACTCTCTAGAACAGGAATGATAAGTATTTTATAGTTACCCTTTTTCTTCACAAATAATCTTGTATTAGCCCAAAACCGGAGGGCAGGATATAGTAAGAAGACGATTGATAAGTTGATAGCAAACCAAATGGCAGTGACTATGTGAAACTGACCAAATGTCCAAAACACCACAGATAAATCCTTTTTCAGTCTGAAAGTAATATTTTTTTTTTAAAAAAAGCATTATTTATCAGCTCAGTGTTTCAACTTACAATCAATGATTTGTAGCAAGAGAAGAAAGCGATAACATTTAATACTAAACACTCAAATTATTCCTTGAGGTATGAGGGAAAATTTTAGATTCAACTGATATCACTCTGATATTTGAAATTTAAATGTATTGAACTTAAAACAGAAAAGCCTTTTATAGAATTTACCAAAATGACTTTGAACATTTTTTATTTACAAGTAATAATTGTATGCTTAAGCAGCTTGTTTAAACAAGTCCTGAAAACAATATTTCTTACGTTGCGAATTTGTTGGTTTACAATTTTTCTAAAAACAAATGCCATTTTTTAAATAGAATGAAGCATTGTGTTTATACAAGATAAAGAGAGGGTGGGTGGGTACTGAAGACAATGGATGATGAATTTATTGGATGAAACTTATCTCAGAATTTGATTCAAAGTAAAGAAAGAATTCAACATAATTCAGTATGCTAATAAAATTCTTGTACTTACTTTTGAACATTTAAATAATAGAAGATGGTGATGTTAAGATAAAGGAGCACAAAAAGAGATAAGCAGATGTTATATACAGATCGCAAATGAGCATTTTCCCAAAGATTTCTGGAAAAAAGAATAGTCAATCAAACAGAGTTGACAACTAGAATTTAATACATTTAATTAAACTAGAGTTATCCAATCTATCCAAATAATTCAAACAGGAGTATTATTTTTTAAACAATTGAAGTATAAATTTTGGTCAGATGATGAGGATGACACACTTATTTCTAAACCCCCACTTATCACCAATAGGAGGGCATTTGGCCTGATGAAATTAAAATGCAAAAGAATTGATGACATGGTGGTTCTATGGTGGAATTATACATATTTACATTTTGTTTTCGAGCCTGCAACCCAATAGCTTCATAGATGAAATATTAATACTAAGATCTAACTTTCGAGACTACTCTGTTGTGAAAAAATGAGTACTTACGATTTAAGCCGTCGAACTTTATCGCCGAATTTAAAGCCCTTGCCAATGAGTGTCTAATCAGTCAATAATGGCAAACAAACACCATTATTTTAAAAATTGTGCAAATCTTAACTGTCATTCGCCATCTTGTTGGTTTCGCAGGACATTAAGCGCTTTTTCTGTTCTGTTCTTTTTCTGATTTTTTGACTCCTTAAAATAATTAAAATTTGAGATTTGCCTGCCAACGAAAAAGAGGCAGTGACGTATTTCCAAAATTATGGAATTATTCCATCTAAAAATGCGTGTTTGAATGGGCATGAGATGAGTTCATACGTGAAAACAGACAAGCAATGGTGGTGTAATGTATCAGTTCAGACCACCTAAGTAAATCGGCACGAGGTAATTTGCGATCGTTGGCACATCGACGGTCTAATACGTAAGTACCAAAAGATGCTTTACGTAAGAATGCTTTTATAGGAGTGCAAAAGGAATACTTCAAAGTATTCCTTTTGCACTCCTATAAAAGCATTCTTAGCACTTTCCAGAATGTGCCAAGAAATTCCGTGTCTCGGAGAATGATAAGCATTTTTGGCTATTCAAGTTGGATTTATCGTCGTCTTATATGTTATTCTCCCGCTCTCGAAGCACATGTGCCACATGAAGCTCAACGTAATTCATACTAAATGAATTCATACTAACATTTTAAGTTTGGTCTAGTCATACCAAGCTCGTAAAAGTGACAACGAATGTAATTACCCTAACTTGAGCTACATTGCTACAGTTGCACATAGTTCGGCGTCCTTGAAATATCCTAGCTCCTAATGATTGATTAGGCTATTCTGTGCCGCTATCTGTTAATACTTTGCTGTTGTTTCCACATTCAGTAATACAAAAACAAAACTTAGTTCAAATTACTAAAACGCTGGATCAGATTCTTTTAACTCGTAAAATAAGATAGCGCCTTTCATGACAAGTGAACACGCTTAAAATAAGGGAAAACAATATCTTAATAAATCCAAAGATACTTTTATTGCTTTTAAATGAAAAACTAGAACTTCAAAACGAAGGCAAAAAATGACATCACGGTTTGTACAAAGTTGTTGAACTTGTTCATTATAGGATAAGAAAATCCAGGTTGAGGTGCATCCAATATCAATCACGGACGCGACAATTGTAGATCTAGTGCCAGTAACTTTTTGATATTACCTTAAATGATTATAAACAGGAAGAAAATTCTTTTTTCGACACTAGTTAGCAACAGAGTAGTATTAAATTTGAGAAAAGAGATTTGGGTGCTCTGCTGAGCTATTCACAATTTCAAATACAGTATATATAATATAGTGTAAACAGCATAATATACAACATGAACGTATCTGCCATTTTCAATTTCCACCAGAATTTTAACAACTTCCAGACATTTGCGTCATGCTTTTGTACGAACGAATTAATAAATTAACGCACATATATATAAATACCTATTATAGGAATGAATAACTGTTCAGAACATAGGCATCTCAGATTTATGGAGGTTACTTTAAAGACTTAAGTTAAAGTTAAAATTCGTAATAACATTAAAACAGCGTATACTTACGTTAATGTTGAATTTCTTAGAATAAATTCTTTCGGTGGTAGTTCCTTTGGGTTTTCAGTTTTTCTGAAAATATTTCGAAAGAAAAATTGTAAATTATATCCAAAATAAGAAATGCTCAGATATTAAAATTGTAAATTTAATTTTTTGTTCAATGATTGATAAATCTTTACACCAATAAATTACGATATTTGGAGTTTGTTTCATCATAATACAAAGGATAGTCAATACGTAAGCAAGTGTTATTTTTGACTAAAAGAGAAGACTTTTCACAAGTATAAACGAAAAATTTTACTGTAAGTTTTTTGCAATCGAATTTAACATTAAATAAAGGAAGTTTTTACCCTTTTGGGTAGTATAAACAAATAACCCTCTTCCCCGAAAATTTCTTGATTTGCAGAAGATACGAGAGAGTATCTTCTGCAAATCAACATATCCATACAATGTAAAATGTTATAATAAGAGACTTTAAAATATCAAGGGTATTAAACATGCAATAAATACTAATTTCAAAAGAAGTTGAAACAATTTTTAGAGGAAGGGGTATACCTTTAGTTAAAACATATACTTCAAAATAAGATTCCGAATCTTTACTTCGGAATCTCATTTTAAAGTAGGCGTTTAATTATATTCCAATTTTCCTATAATTAAATTAATTAAAATTAATTTTATTTACGATTAATTTTATTACTACTATTTCGAATCCAATTAATTAATTAGATTATAATTTTCTTATAATTTATCATTATGCTTTTTCCGTTAATAAATCACTGAGAAAAACTCTGCGTTATTTTACAAGATACAAAAACCTTTGAATAAAGAGACATAAACCAGATCACCAAATTTGTTTTCATATTTCAGTAATATTAAGAAAGGCATTCTCCAGTAATTCCTATGCATTTGAGATATCTATGGCTTCTGATTATAAAAAAAACTTTGAAATAGAGTTTAGCTAAATGGAACAATGGAAAACTAAAAAAACTTCGCATTGCATTAATAAAATTCAATTCTCAGCCTTTGACTCTCCTTTTAAGTTCTAGCCCTTTCAAGTGTGTAAATATAATTTTTTAATGTAATTAATTTTAATGTTAAGGGTCTAAGGGAAGAGTAAATGCCTTTAAAAAATTTACAGAATGGGGGGAGGGGTCACAGAAGCACCATCACGAACCTAAGATATTTTTCTTATGACTAATAAATACTTTTTAATACGTTTTGCAACGTAATTATTCATTATTTATAAAAACTTAAACATACAATACTATCAATAAAAACTTTATAGAATGCTACAACGTGCAAAAAAAATTATAAATGAAAAGTTAATCTTAACAAGTAATCCCCCAAATAAAGGTAACAATGCATATTTTTTACTTGAAATTTAGACTTTAAATATAATCAACACTATATTTAAGTTATAAAGAAACATAACATTTAAATAAACCATTTAAAGATTAAGAAAATGCTACTGTATTAGAAAATGCATTTACTATCCGCATTATATGCCTACTGGCTAATACAAGAAGAATTTCACTTTTCAGAAGCAACTGAAAAGTGAAAATTTCAGCCATATTATTAGTATAAATCTGTAATGTAAATAAATTCCTCACTTACAAAACTCCCGGCAAACTCCCTATAAGTTATCAACCACTTGACTAAAACAGTCGAGAAAGAAAACGATCGGTTTCGCTAGAGCATTTTAAGTGATAGAAAATCTCAAGCCGCAGAAGCACGGTGGTCCGTGTCTAAAACCACATAAAAAGATCAAGTATAAAGAACTATTCTTTCACGATTTGATTTGAAAAAAAAATTGTGTATATAGTAGACAGCTTTCATACAACAAATTTATGTAGGTATTTTGAATTTATTTTTTGTTTGATGAAAAAAATTAAAAATTGAAAGTATCGAGAAAAAGCTTTAAAAAGGGTGCTTTTTTTGTACTTAAGAGGGATATTAACTAACGTATTAACATCTACAGGTAATTGTTAAAACATCATTTTAGAGCATTTGGTTTCGGTTAGAAACCACCGCGCGTTAAAGGGCTTACTTCCAAGTTCCCTACATCAGCACTCTTACGAGTACAGTTTTTCACGGCCGTACTCTACCTAACCCTAGCTTTATCCAGAAACCTTTGACAAACCTTTTATTAACCATCGATTCATTAACTCAGGCATTTTTATAAATCTCAACACATTCAGAATATTTAATCCAATAAAGTTCTAAATGCAGTGTTCAACTATATCAATGAAACTCCAGTCATATCTCCTAAAATCACGCATTCTTAAATTGAAAATGAAATTGAAGATAGAATGGATAAATTAAATTGATTTAGATGCAATTTCGGAACAATGAGCTTGCAAAAGGTGCATATATCTTTGAATGCCTTAGATGATGTGTATTTTAATTAATATTTCACAAAAATTTTTGTTCAAAATGTGTTGAACAAAATTTCCAACATTCCAAATTCAAATAATAATAATAAGTTCCACCCTATAAACGAAAAAGGATATTATCACGAAGACTATTTTAAAAATAACAAAAGAAGACTTACTTGGATGGCAATGGTTTTTCGGATGAACCATTCTGAGGTTTCCTATATTTGAGTTCCAATTCCATGACTAATCTGTCGATGCCTTTCAGAAGCTTAGTGTCGACGTCTTTTAAAATATCACTGCGCAAAGCCTGAGGAAGAAATGCAAGCTAATAATATCATGTATGCATGAGTTACCTGAAGGACAGTTTTATTTATTTATTTTTCTGTCAATATATAGGTAAACAGTGTAGACTCCCTTTTCCTATTTTAATTATATAAAGGTTTATTTGCTATATTTGAAAGATGTTTATTTGCTATATTTTCCTATATTTGAAAATTTTATTTTATGAATGAAAAACTCAGAAATTGAATATACGATCTTTTTATTACAAAACTCACATTAATTCAGGATGCATAACAAATTTAGACCATACTTGATGTGCAGTTTTTAACTTGGTAACTGCTTTTGACGAAAATACGCGTCATGGAAAAATTATATTTTGCGTTATGACAAGTTTATTAAATGGCAATTTTTTATATAATACAATTATTCATATAATAATAATATAATATTTAAACAATTTATATAATAGATAAAGACAATAAATGCTTAATTATTATATTTATAATTATTTATTATATATTAAAATCAATATGCATGTGAGTTTATGTCAATTTGGATATGCATTTTCAGACGTGGTCAAAACAGTTAATTGGTTAAGCAAAAAAGTAAAATTCTGTCAAATTTTGACAAAAAAATAACAACAAAAAGTTTTATTTGTCCGTATGTGTGTGCATGCACACGATTTCTTGTTTTAAAAAAAAGTGCTAAATAAATAAAATCGTATTCACAATTTTACAACACTTTTTCATCTCAAATTTTGTCGTCAATTTGTCGAGAAAAGAATGCCAAAAACATATGTTCCGTTTTCTACATCATGTAATGATTAACAAACTGCACTATAGTGCGTAATGAGACACAGAAGTTTGATAAGAATATGTCAATTTTAAGTCCTGACCATTCTCCTATTGCGTGGGCAATAGACTGCACCATCAAGGTGGAAAAAAAATGGAAAAACTCTGTTTAAACTGCCACCAAGAAGGGAACTCTCATCTTGGAACAGGTGCAAATCTTTTTCCTGTCATCAAAATCTGAACTTTCCACGTGAAAATCCTATGAAGAATCGCCAAAAATAAATTCATTTACTTATATCTACTTCAACAACTGCTCTCAGGAAACCTACCGACTTCAACTCTTCAAGCCCTCACCGAGTGTACATAAAATTAAAACTCTGCTTTAAAAAAATTCTAAATACAAACAAAAGTATCAAATTTGCTAAATCAAAAGCAGAAGAGAAATTGATATTAATCCATCCTCTTCTTGAGAAAACTGTCTTTTCTTTTCTTCTCTTCAACAATTTCTCTCTTTTTTTTTTCTCCAGATTTATTTTGTTCTTTTTCACCAGCTTTGCTACCGTTTCAATGTTCCAAATAGCTCCTCTTCAGTATCCTTTTATTCACTGGATAAAATATCTACTCTCTTCTACCACCTTGAATCCTAGCTGCTTCATGGCCATCGAGATGGTTTAGTCACTGCCATTTCTGCCTTCCTCTTTCGTTCAAATGTTTACTTTTAATTGTAAAATTGTTGAATTATTCTCGTTCTATTCCATGTTCTTTCCACAAGCCTATAATGATGTCGGTTGAAGGTTACAGCTGGTGGAAATCGTATCTCTTCTTCACTGTTATTCGTCAAGCTTTGGCCACTGTTAACAATTTTCATACTGTAAATGACACCTTTCTCAAAAAGTATATAAGTAAAAAAAACCTGCCCACTTGTTTTTAGAATCGGTGGACGGCGTTTGTGCACAAAGGAAACATAAGTCCCTAGTAGCACACAAATATTCTACAATAATGAATATTCGCAATATTGTTTAATATTTAGGAATATTGTTAGGAATATCATAATATCGCACAATATTGTACAATATTATGCAACAGGATGTGCTACCTGAGGTGCCATTTCAGATGCATTACTGTATTGCCCCCCCCCTGACATTTATCATTAGACGGAACCACTTAAAGATGTCCGAAGCAGAAGGTTTCATTTGTTTAACAGTTTGCCAAGAATGAATTTGAATTAAATTACGATAGTGTACAAGAAAGTTAATTGCACTATCGTCAGATGACAGTAGCATAAATCGCTCTAAAGGAAAAGATAATTGGTCGAGATTTAAAGCTGACACAGATAACAAAAAGTCTACAGTTAGAAAAAAAATGAGGGCATATAATACACAAAAATGTAAATACTACTAATTAAAAATAACTAATGCAAATAAACTGTTTGCCTTTTTCCATGTGTCAAAGAAATTGAATATTAAGAATGTGTAGAGTCTCAACTGAATAAAAAAAAAGGGGGTGCTATAACAGAATGTGCCATCTAATCAGATTCAATCGCCTTTTAAATTAATTCACGTTTAATAATTCTCCATTATTCTACAAATTGCTTTTATGAGAATAAGAAAAACTGAAACTATAGTCACTGAATTATTTTTATTGGCTAAAACTGCATTGCTAACGCATTCCACTAAACTTAAACAATCAAATGTGTTTTTAAGACTCACAGGTAGCTGTCTAAATGTACTATGAAGCAGAAAAATACTCCATTTCTCGAATGCGTGAAAAGTTTAATTGCATACATAAACTAGCAAGTCACAGTATACATTTCAAATAATATTTTTATATACATTATTAAAGCAATATTTAAAAATATATACATACAAATGCTTGATTTAATTAAAGTATCTATAATGTTAATAAAGGAATTATAACAATCGTGGATGTCATCTTATTCGTCAAAATGCTTAGAAGACAGAAAATATATATTTTTTATTTCGTAAAGTCTCGCAATTTTTGATTATATTTGCAATTTAAAATGTGAGTAAAATTACTACAATAGTGCACAATTTAAAAGAGTCGTTCTGAATAACTTTATCGAAATGAAATGAGGAAACTATAAAAAAAGTAACAAATATTTCAAAAAGAACTGCAGAACAAAGTAAATAATTTCTTCCTATAACTCTTTTCCAAAAAAAAAAAAAAATCGTGCTTTTGAATGTGTTTAATTATGCTTGTAAATATATTAATTCCTGAATGATTTCTAGAAGTTAACAATAAGAGTACATATTGTAATTTTTTAGTCTACAAAATTTTGCCAATCTTTATAAAAGAGGATAAAGAATCTTCCTTTTAGAAGAATAGTTTTGCTTTACATTTTAAATAATTCCTTTTAATACAAATATTTCTATTTAAGGACAAAATCAAAATATGCTAATTTTCTTTATCCATTATTAAATGCAGTACCAATAAATTCATGCTACAATAAATAAGAAATATGAAGTAAATTAAACAGCAAAAATGGCACGATATTCATGGTTTAAATAAATTTTCGATCATTCTTTAACATTTTTCTATTCTTATCTGTAAAGATATGTGAATTTTTTTTTTTAGTCGAGCATAAATTTGATGATAAGAAAAAATATGTTCTCACCAGACAAAAATTCGCAGTCAAAATATGAAAATGATTCTATTTGATTAAAAAAAACCTGTCACAGAACCAGGAAAAGATGCAAATCATGCTACTCCAGATTCCACTAACTATATAAAAAAAACTACGAAGCGGAGAACTTCTGATCTAGCCATGCCACTCCAGATTCCATTAACTATAAAAAAA
>JAOUZG010034267.1:30317-56186 GCA_026289955.1 Argiope argentata | reverse complement strand
AAAAAAGCATATATAATAATAATGCAATTCTTGTAAAAGCAAAAAGAAATATTTTTGCCCCTAAATTTCGGAAACATCAAAACCTCCTAACCAAGAAAGACCTGTTCTCACACGATAAAAACTGTTTCGAAAAGCATTATTAGTCCATTAAAATGTAAAGTTCTTTTGTTTAACCTTTTCAGTTTTTTTTCTTCTGTAATTTATAATCATCACCAATAAATGGTAAGGAATTAAAAATCAAAGAGCATATTTTTTGTTACAAACATGAAATAAGTCGAATCTGCCTAATAATTTTAGGCGTTCTACTTTGCTTTAGAAATATTTCATTCTTTAAAGAAATGGCCGAAAAAACCAAATGCCCAAACAGATTAAAATTATTAGCATTATTAGAAGCGAACTCCGAAGCGAAGCATTGTAGAAGTGATAGGATCTCAGTAAGAGTGTTACAAATACCTTGATAACATTTTGAAAATAAAATGAATGAAAAAGATTGAAGGTCAAAATCATCTAGATATACATTTTAAAATATTATCAGGACATCAAATGATCTCAACTTCGGCGTTTTTCATTCTGCTGATTTCTTCACAGTTTTCTGGGACAACAAAATTTTCGAAGTTATAAAAGTTTCTGGAAAGAAAAAAAAAAGTTTTGAATCAACTGGCAGCTACCAAATACGGCATAACCCTATATTACAGGCTGAGAATATGCATTTTGGGGCAATTAGTTTGAAATTGTAATTGAAATGAAAAATTAAGTTGAATTTTGGAGTTTCGCGTTCACTTCCGAGAATATAATTGCACAGACTGATTTTTAGAATTTAAAGGGGGGAGGAGCCAATTATCGAACTTTCATGTTGAATTTTTTATTAAAACTTAAGCTGTTCGAACTTAAGCTATTGAAATTTTTATTTAAAAAAATTTTGAGTAATTTTCAGTAATTGATTTCGGTGTTGTATTGAAATTCAGAAAATTTTCGCTGTTTCAACAGATACTTATAATTTTCTACAAATGTAAAACACAAACCGAGAATTCTATTAATACAAACGTAGTTTGTATTGAGAATAAGAAGATGAAGAGACAGTACAGTAAAAACTGGGGGATCGGGTTTAATTATAGACTAAGTAATTTCTCAGCAATTAGATTGAAGAACCAATATTTTTGGAGAACCAGCTGGTTGTCAAAGGCGGTGGATTATTAATATTATATCTGCATTTATTGCCTTCTTTAGTTTCAATCAGTCTTCAACATCAAAATCCTTCTAAATAAAAATACAGAAGCAATAAAAATTAGTTAAAAAAGTTTATAGCCTCTTAACTGAAATGCTTTTAATTAAAATAATTATCTTCAAAACAAGAATCTAGAAGTAACTTTCTTAAATAGTTCAAACGGCAAAATTTAATAAACACCAAAAGTATCCATAAAATCTTAACTACGCAATACAGAAATAAATCGCTTCCCCGTCAAGTTCATGGGCACAATTCCCCACTGGATATTCAGCACCACCCACTGTTCAGCTTAGTTTCGTAAAAGAGAACAAGAGTGGTGCTTACGTATTAGACCGTCGATGCCAACAGTTTAGTAACTCATTGGCGACAGATGCAAATTTAGCGATACACCGTCGATGCCAAAGAAACCAACAAAATAGCGGACGGCAGTTGAGTTTTGAAATTTTTTTAAAAAATAATGGCACTTTTTTGCCATTAATGGCGGTTTAGCAATTCATTGATAACGCCTTCAAAATTGGCGATAAAGATCGACAGTCTAATACGAAAGTAACCAAACATATTACAGATCACATATCTTATTAGTTATTCGTAAATTTCAAGTTATCTGAGAACATTATAGACATATATTTTTTAAACTAATTTAAGCCCTAAAACAGTTTAAATTGGTTTGAAATAATCACTCTTTCTTTCCCTCATTCATTCATTCAATTCAATTTTTTTTTTAGCTGGCAAACAAAGTTTTGGAGCTCGACCGATTTTGATATGAAATAACATCTGTGATATCATAGCTCTGTTTACCTTTTAAAAACGCATCTGCTTTCAAAGAACCATACATAATAATGCCATACTGGTAAAAGCAGGTAAAAAATAGATGCGATTAAAAGATGTTGAAGAATATTGCTATTTATGCTCATTGCCTAAGCGATTTCAAACTTTAATTATTCGAAAAACCCTAAAGAAAACAACATGTTCTGGCATGGTAATAATAATAAAAAAACATTTTTTAATAAAATTAAAAAGGATGTTTATAAACAAAACGCATTATTCAAGAATTTTGTATATGAATTAAAATTTAATAGAAGATGCCAGGATCACAAATCGTAAAAGAAAATAAATATAGCGATGCGAGTTTTTACCAAAAACGCCTGTTGTGGAAATGTGATACTTATTATCTGAAATTCAAACTATATCTCACGTAACTGGGAGGGGGGGAGCTTCAAAAAGTGAATGAATAAAAAGCCACATTAAGCACAAGATAAAAGAATATTTAATAAAATAGATGAAATAAGAGTTTATTTTCATTTTTCAAATCTTTAGCCGAGAAAAAAGATTAAAATGAAATTTTCTATGCATATTTCAATGTATCATGTCAGAAATAATCATGTCATAATTTCTTGAATGGCCAAGCACCACGTGCTCGTGCGAGTAAAATTATGTTTTTACTCATTTTCATTGTTTCATTGAATGAGTCACTTTAGTATTGAAAACGACCAAAAAAAAAACTGTCTCGCATTGATTGTTTTAAAAAAAATATCCCGTTTCCTATATATTTCACTTCACATAACCACTTGCTCAAAATAATATTTTTCTAGGTTTTATTTGCTGTAGTCATTAACCTTTTTTTTTTTAAATCAGAGATTTTGTAAATGGCAATCGCAAAGTTATTAAAAGCTGATTTTTCGAAATGCTCGTGCAGATAAAATTTTTATTTTTCGCCCACAGATTTTTGTTGACGCCAAAAATCTCCTCCTCAAAACAAAATGTTCTTACATGATAACAAAACAAAACGTTTTTCTCAAGTAGGCAAATGAGATTAAATAAATGGGACTTTTCAAACAAGTTCCAGAATTTCATTTTTATGGAATAATAGGTTGATTTTCCATTGTTTGGAGGGATCGAAGACAGCAATACCTCAAAGTACTCATCTTGCATTGAATTGCCACGGACGTTAACAACTAATTTTGCCAATTATCTAATAACATATATTGTGTACAATGTATAGAATTATGCATAATATATATTGTGGTTATCAAACAAATCCGAGATTTCGTGTTACCAATTTTCATTTGTAAAAAAATTCATGAATTAAATCGGATTAAGCAGTAGATCAATGATGTATCTAAATAGTACATAGTTGAATTATCAATTCGAGAATTAATGATGCCATTTCGAAGATCTATATACGCCGTCATAAAAAAAATGATTCAATTTAAAATACACAGAATATCAGCTGTAAATGCAAATGCTTATTTAATACTTAAAAAATTTCATATTATACATTTGAAAAGATACAGATAATTGGCTTGTGAGATAAAAATGGATCCAAAATTCGAAATCATTCAATTTTGTCAAACGAAACATGCCCAAGAACCATTGTTTAGATTGTTAAAATTAGAAAGGATTGACAGAAAAGATATGGATACCAATTACGCTACACTTAAAGCGCGTAATGTGAGGAACAAACCGTAATGTATTTATGTCCTTTTTTTAAAAAAATGAGACTAAAGTGAAAAATCATTCTTCAGCATCATTTTATTCGCGTTACACCACTTTCAATGCATTATGTGATCGGATTAGAACCTAAGAATCTTACTGACCGAAATAAATAAAATTGCTATATTTTATCACATTAACAGAGAAATAAATAATTTAAAAAAAACTCTGCATTAGGGTTAATTATACTTCATTATTTAAAAAATTAAATATATTTATTGACAATCATTACTTATCAATTTATTTAAATATTTTACCATTCTTGTCATGTTATTAAAAAAAATTTGAACGCTGCCGCATTCCAAAATATAAAAACTTAACATATTTTCGCATTCGATGGAGAATTCTCTTCAGCACATTCGTTCCTTGTCAAATCCTCATATATTACTTCATTTTGTTCACAAAAAGAAATCTACAATTTACAAAAAAGAGCTAGAAAACTAACTACACTCCACTCCAACATTGTGCCGATTAATTTTCGAAAAAATTTCATACCTATTAAGAATTTTGTCTTTAAGACCCACGTCAATTCTTACAAAAACATATTTTGCTTTTACAATTCAATTACACGCAGCAGTAGTTTAAGACTGACTGCTTAAATTTCAGTAGAACCTGGAAGTACGGCTGTCTCTTTTAAACCAATACAGACAACTCTAGGCCAGACCAAAGAATGAAAACTCCAACCAATAAGGAAAGTGACGGGGATATTTCAATAAATGTGGAGCGAGAAATCCCTCGTACTTCAACTTTTAGCCTTGGTTGAAAATGAAATATCGATCGATTTTCTACAAATTCGATAACAATAGAGGGTGCAGCGGTAATAGGAAACGAATACCCAAGTTAAGAAAAAAGTAACTTTATGAAAAAAAAAAGAATTCGATAAGGAATATAAAGAAAATGATAACATTAATTGCAAATCACATGAAGCGGCATTACTTATTAATGATACGTTTTAGATTTAAGTTTTTCATAATGAATGAATACCGCTTATTGAAAAATGCTTTTGGATAAATAAATCCCAAATAACTTCATGCGATTGAGTGGAAAATACAAAATATGTTAAGTGGAACAATTCAAAATTAGACACAAATAACGAGGATAAATGCTCAGCGTTGAAAACATGTGAAATAAAACTTTGGGGAGAAATTTCATGGTTAAGTAAACATTTCGGACGATAATTTTCTGGTAGCAAACTCGATTAAGGAGGGAAAACACGAAATTAATCCGTAATTGCTTTTTTTTTTGCCTGATAAGTTATAAACGCATAAAAAATTATGGGGCAGCATAATTATATACAAATCATGTTCTGTTTTGAAAAAAATTGATATCTTTGAAAAAGGATATCATTATAAAATTATCAATAAAATCATTTCAATAAAAGAAGCAAAAGATAACTGAAATAATGAGCAGATCTTTGCTACAACCTCTAAATTACATAGTATTTATGAACGGTATTTCATTTTAATATAAAAGCCAAAAATATAATGTCTCAAATAAGACAATTCTGTTCCATTCAACTTACAGACGAATGTCCAATTTGATCCGTTTGTTGTAAAAAAAAAATAAACAGAGAATATACACTTTCTATATCACATAATATTGATTGATATATTAAACTAAGAAGTCAAATCTATCAAATATATTTCTTTCGTCAAGTGGTAAACGCAAATTAAAAAAATCCCCATAAGGGGATCGTGGCAGCTAATGGGCTAAGAGAACTATATGAAATGGAATTCATGCAATTTGCAGATAGTTGTTTAACCCTTTGCACTTGCATGTCTTGTATGCAACTTCAAGTCGTATGTGTCATATTAAATTCGAGTGCATAGGGTTAATGAAAGGATGTTTAAAAATGAACATTCAATTTTGAACTTAAATAAATTTGTAATTAGAAAATTTCGAAGAAAAATTCTTTGAATAAACCTTTAATTTTAATACATTGTAATGCAAGGGATTATCTAATTTAAAAAACTGTAGCTGGGAAAATAAACAATTTACGTTATTAAACAGGATGAAATTATCTAGCGACACATTTATCTTTATTATTATTATTATCTCGTATACCAAGTATCACTTTTACTCGAACAGGCAGATTTCCTCCGAATGGAATTCGTTTTAAATTTGATAAAAATCAAATTTGGTGAGAAGACCATTTATCAAATTTCATCTGTCTAGCTCACACTAATTTTGAGTAATCTTGTTTACAAATGGACAGAATTACAAAAATTCGTTTTTTGGATTCTGGTTCTCTAACAAAAGTTGCCAAAATTTCAAGGTCGAATTTTTTTTTTTTACGGCAACAATACTTTATCATTGACATCGTAGACAAATAACAACAAGACTGTACCATTTAGGGATAGATGTAAAAAAAACTTAAAAATTTGTATTATTTTAAGTACAACCAAATATTAAAATGGGCGATTAAATTATTCCAATTAGAGAACGAGGCACCATTTTTTACAAGTAGTTTAGAGAAAATAAAATCGATAGCAAGAGTGAATATATCAGTCAACAAAAATGGCTAGAAATAAAAAAAAAAACGAATTAAAAATCATTTTCAGAATCATGCATTCGGGGGAAAAAACTCCATAAAAAATGTCTTCCTAACCTTAAAAAATACACATTAACCCAAAATCTTACTTCTTATAATAATAATAAAAAACTACATGAACGATTTAACAATTCTATATATGTACATATTTTTAAACTCCATATATTTATTCAAGTCTTACGACTTCTTTTGCAAAGTTGAAAAAAAAATTAAATTGAATAACTAAAAAAGATGAAAATGAAATCTGCTATGCATACTTCAATGCATCATGTCAGAACATTTCTTGAACGGCCAAGCACCCCGTGCTCGTGCTAAAATGAATAAGAAAATTGAAATGAAAGTTAAAATGAATAAGAATATAATTTAATTGTTTCCTTGAATGAGTCACTATAGCATCCAAAAAACTTCATCTCACATTCATTATTTTAATAAAATATCACGTTTCGTATTTATTTCATTTCATATAATCACGTGCTCAAATTGACATTTTTCTAGCTTTTATTTGAAGTCGCCATTAACTTATTTTTTTTAAATCAAAGCTTTTGCAAATGCAATGGCAACACGATATTAAAAGCTTTATTATGTATTTATTAAAAACTTTAAAGCTTAATTTTATTTTGTTTTTGTGAGATGTTCATGCAGATAAAATTCATTTCTCGCCTACGGATTTTTGCTGACGCCAAAAGCTTCATCCCAAAAAACATCATGTTCTGACATGATAAAAAAAATTATTAATGTAATCAGAAGTAAAATTTTAATAAAATCATACATATTATAGAAACGTATAACTAATTTTTATTTTCGAATTCCTTAATAAATTTCCCTATGTATTTGGAAACATTTCTTAAATTATTCAATTTAGCGACAATTAACTTTGAAACATTATATTGTATATGAAAACAAACAAGGTTACAAAAGTTCGCAACTCGTATGAAAAATCAAAGTAAAGATCCATATAAATTCATTAAAAATGTGATTAAAAGAGAGGGCGCAAGACAAAGTTATTTATTAAGCCCATTAAAATTTTAGCGGAATTGAATAAGCAGTTATCGCGCTGATTGCACTGAAGAACAGCATTTTTCCAATTTCGCGAAAAGCAGTTCAGAATATAGAGTAAGGGAAATGCTTCCATTTACCTAATAGGACGTGACAAAATGCATTAGCGAAGAAATGCTTCATGTGGCAAGTCGAATATTACACAGCATGCAATTATTACTAACAACAACAAACTACGAAATAATACTCGGAAATAATTAAGATTCAATTTAGTTGTGCTTTTTTTTTTACACCGATATTGTTCTTTATCTCTAAATAACATGTATTTGCCATATGCATTTTTAAACAAAATCATCGGTTTAAAAATGCCGTAAAATTAGGAAATTGAAAAAAATATTTTTTTGCAAGTTTTTTGGTTATAAGCTCATAAAAATTGTTCTTAAGGTATTCGACAAGGTACGGTTCTTAAGGTATTCGACAAGGTACGGAGATTAATTTCCTAAAAAATTGGTTATAAATATACATTATTAAATTTTTTTACAAGACAAATCAGAAATAAAACTAAGGACGTCTAAAAGTACTATCGTAATTATCAAAAAAATCATGTCTTTATGACTACATGTTAAGAGAAAAGGCATTTTATCCGTTGATAAGATAAGAAAATGCGCTTCTATACTTTTGTATTTGATTATTTACGTACTACATATCGCGAAGTGATAGGAATCTAGTGTGACTTACTGATATTGTCGTCACGATAGCATCAGCAAACACTGAGAGTGAAGTTTTAATGGCTGACGCCGGCCTAGGCACAAACTCTCCTGTAGATGGTTAGAGAAATGGAGGTAATTAAACGTCATTATAATAAATGCCATGGAAGTGGTTAAAAACGAGCATATGGGATTATTTAAATATCGAAGAATTAATCCCGCCCTGCAATAACGATCGGGGTGAACCGAATAACCAACTCACCGCGGCAAGGATTATTATTAATATAGGGTAAGATAATACTAATCTAAAAGTATTTATTCGAAAGAATGTTTCCTTTTATGAGCTGAAATTATTCTAGTAATCTGAAAAAAAAATCTTTATATCAGTATCATAAAAGATCTAATTAATGGCTAATTTGGAATTTCAGTACAATAGTTTCAGCTTCAAGATATTACAGAAGAAAAAAAAAGAGTATCAGTAATAGTGAAATAAAAAAAAAACGTTGTTCGCTGATTAATAAAAAAAAATTCTACACATATATTTGAAATGGAAGTCATAAGCTAATTATAAAATATCAAAAAAAATTAGAAACTAATATTTTTCATCTTTTACAAAAATGAAGTATCAAATGACAAAGTTCTTTGCAGGCCACATTCAATTAAAAATAAGAATAAATATAAGTTGTACCTTTTAACTCTATACTGCATATTCAGAATTTTCAAAAGTTATTTAATCTGTGAGTAAAAAATATAAATGAATTTTGAAACTTGGCTCATAAAAAATTAAAATTTTATATTTGCATTATTTTAATTACATTATCCTGCTTTAAGTCTAACATGCACAACAAATGAATTTAATTTCGAACATTAATAAGCATATGAAGTTTAGAGTAATGCTCTACAATTTTATTTTTAAATTAGTGCTATCTCGAAATAATAAATATTTTAACAGAGTTTGTAAACGAATTTAATTTGAAAACAGAATAAAATATTTCAAGCTAAGTTTTAAAAAATTTGAAGCATGGATAATTCACAAATCAAAAACATTACATACATACGCGCATTTATACAATAATATATATACAAAAACGTTTAACACAAAACAGAATAAATTTTATAAAATCTCTAAATATGCAATAAGATTACATTATTTAAAACCATTCCGTTAATAGCAGCACAGCAATTTGATGGCCACTAGTGAATGGAATAGAATGGAATGAACGAAACAAGTTATTTCGCAACAAAATCTGTGACTAACAAGGTACGGCAAATAGGGGAAGTGTTTTGCAACGAATAAAAGCCCAAACAAAGCGCTCAGTGCTAATGTACTTAGTTCTTATGAAAATTATTCCTAGAAAATGCGTTAATATTTCGTGGACAAGAAACATTTTAAAATATTCAGAAATAACTGAATCAGACAATATGAAATCACGTCATTCCAAAATTCATTTCAGCTAAACATTCGCTTAGAATTTTAATAGAATATAAATGAAATATTTCAGTAATTGTTAGCCTAATAAAAGCAAACTGCAACAGTTAATAAAAAAATTTATTAAAAAGATTAGATTCATTTCATACCTCAATGTTTATACATTTAATTTATTTCATAACAGAAAAGTAGGAATTTTATTATAGATATTTTGTTTTTGATAATGAATTTGAAATAAAGTTAACTTTCTTTTACACTTACAAGTATGAATTATTAATTCAAGTTTTCGTGTAAAGACTGAATAACTAAAAAGGATTTCAATGGTTTATTAGGATCATAGATTTTTTTAAACTTTATTAAATTATTCAAAAGTGTTGAAAAAAGATTCTTGCTACTTCTGTATTTAAAAGAATTGCGAAAAAAAATGGATTACTTATCATAGATTAATTCCGACGTCTTTTGCTTTTTGTTATTCCCAATGCGAAATTGTGTAATTTTTTCATTTTATTTGCCATTTATTTTCTATAATTCTCCAAATTTATGCATGTAAACCTTTTTTTAAATATTATTTTACCATGTTTCTTTGTGTAAATATCCATCCAAATTAAAGTATGCTAACCTTTTTTTTTTTAATTTACCAAGTTTCTGTGCATAAATATCTATAATTCTAATACAGTTTAGTTATATTAACGTCCTTCTGTAAAGCAACATTAGGGCTAATTTGGGATGGATCTCGTAATTTTTAAAACATGGTCAGATGACGAGGATGACACCTAAACTAGCTAACCCCTCTCCACCACACCAGCGGAAGGACGTTTGGCACTGACGGATTGAAAGTACAATCGATCCCCTTACACGACGGTTCTTCGGTGAAATCGGGTCTCGAACCTGGAACCCTACGGCTCACGAGCCGAGATGTTACCACCTGGGTCTTCGTGGCCCTATAATTCTAATATAATTACGCAGTGAAAAAGAAAGTTTCCAGGACGCCAAAATGGCAATTTATATACCTGTTTGGAATGCCTCAATTTATCTTAATGAAACTGTGGCAAACTTAAATCAGGTCCTTTCTGCTCATGCGCTGCCTACTTGACGCCTTATAACTGGCCGAGAGTAAACCCGGCATTAATACTAGCTGACCACGTAATATTTAGCACACCACTTTTTTGGAAGTAAAATTAAATAATGATTATTTAATAATCTCATTAATTAAAAAATAAAACTAGTACTAAGACGGTACAGTGTAAAATTAAAAAAAAAAGGTTCCATCATATTTTATAATTTGTTTTATTATTTATTGCATTTAAAATTTTACACAACAAATCGCTTTTGCAAGTTTAATTTCAATATTTTCAGCAAAATAAATTGTTTTAAATATTATAGATTTATTAATTATTGAATCGAAATAACCAGCATATTGAAGTTTTGTAAAATTCAGACACTGTTAAATCTTGATCAACCTTTATTTTCGAAACCTTGCTTAACTTTGAATATATCCGATAACTAAAAATTACTTTCTAAATTTACAGATATGAAATAAGAAACAATTTTTATTTTCGAATAATTTAAATAATAATTTCAAAATCGGAAGGGCTTGTGTGCTTTATGTACTACTACTACCATAAATTTTCGAAGATTCATACGAATTGAATAATAAAAAAATTAATAAGTGAAAAAATTTTCGTTCATGTATTCTATATTTAAAAGCTGAAACCGTGGCAGGTTTGACGCCATGTGCCGCTGAACAGACTGCATACCCCTGGAATTTGGTTTTCGTAATCGACTTTACAAATTCAACATTATATTGATCAATAAGCAATCAAACAACTCATTATCAATTACATAAACAATCATACATCATCAAAGTCTTTGCAGTTTAAAGATAAGGGTTGAACGATTTTATGATTAATAAAATTACGATTTCAGAAAATATGGTTTTTTGATGAAGAAATTTTAACTACATAATCGAAATTTATATAAAAATTCAAGGTATATACGAAAACAAAAGAATTATGAAGATTACGATCAAAAGTTGAACGTTAAAAATACACAAGCATTTCTTCCAGTTCAGTTAATTTTGTTATTTAAGGGAATAAAGGTATTATATAATTAAAGGAGTTAGAGTTATTAATAGTTAAAGATGAAAAGAGACCAGTTGTTTTAATACACTGCAATAAACTGTGTTTAATGAATATAGAAAATATTCTCAAACATATTCCAGAAAAATTCTTTCTTCATGTATTGATTTTCAATCCGGCATATTTCGAAAAAGCGTAGAACTCAAACCATTATACAATAAGGTATTTAAAAGTGATTAAGAAAATCGAACTGTGTATTAATTGCTCGATTAATTATTCATCATTTTTAATTATTAATTATGATTTTTTGGAATAAAGATTTGACAAATTACTGCTATTCAGAATAAATCGTTTCCACAAAATTTACAGCACATTTTTAACTTGTCTCAGATTTGGAGCTGAATTATCACTACAATAATATTAAAAATGCTTATATAAAGTCACATTTGCCTCTTGAATAAATTTTGAATAAGTTCAACTGTCTGTAAAATATATTCTAATATTGCTATAAAATTCAGTTTCAGTAGCGTTATTCCAATGACTACAATAGGCAATATATAAATTCAACATATAGAAAGCTGAGCGGAAGCAACAGTTAAATGACCGTGTGAGAGAGTTGTTTCACTTGCTATTCAATTTATAGTTTTTTTTTATAGTTGACGTGCAAAGGAAGCCATAAATAATATCTTTAGGATGGCATGTGCCACAAATGTTCGATTTTTGAAAAGAAACGAAGGCCATTTTTATCATTCCAGCAAGTGAATACTTGAAAGGGAACGACCCAATGACCTTCACTAGGTAGGGGAATGACTGGAACTAAAATATGGTAAAAGAATTTAAGAACAAAAAAGAAGAAATATTTGACTTATAATAATTCTAAAATGTTTTTAAACTGTTTCAAGAGTCAAAATTATTACATGAAACATTCGAATTTCAGATACATTATTTTATAACCGACTGGGTTTTGAAATCAATTTTGTTTAAAACGAGTTTTTTTTAAACCTTTTATTCTCTTACAACACTATCATCCAACATTTTAAATTCTAATAATATATTCTTTTCATATCTAATGCAAAACTTCGAATTTTTTTAAAAATATCGTTTTTTATTTTAAAATTTTAATTATTATTCGTGTAAATTATGCCCACTTTAATATACGTATAAGTAATACTGATGAAAGCAAATTTCAAGCGATACATTTTATCTCTTATTAATAGCATCAAAAAATTTTCGGGTAATTTATAATAACTTCATGCTTATTAGATTCATTCATTCATTCCGTAAAAGGCAAATTTTCTTGAAAAACTACTCAAAGCTTGGTCTGAAGCCTACCTGTATTCATGTATATACATACAGCCCAGATTTACATTGCCTAAATCAGTTTCAAAAACTCTTATTTTAAGATGAAGAAAATAAAAATATTTCTCCTTTTTATGTTTAAAAACTTGTGCTGGATGCTTATTATTAAACTTCTTCAGATAATATTCCATTGAAAACATTTTACGATACATTTTCTTCAATTGAACGGTCATTATTAAAAAATATAAGAATTTTGGAAGTTTCACGTTCTTTTAAAAGAAAACATTATTTACCAAGAAAAAAAAAATAAATACGAGAAAGTAAGTGTTCTATAACATTAAAAAAATCCTCTTGGCAAGCTGGGAGGCAAAGGTAGATTCCTTAAGTTATCTAAGTATTATCTGGCAACATAAATTATTGATGTTCGAAACAGTCAAAATTAGGACTTAAAAATCATTTTTCAGTCCCTAAAATTTCTAAGATATGGCAGTTATCAAAAAACTTTAAATATAAGAGCTGTTCGTCTTAATGAGTCGCTAATTTGACTAATTAGATTTACTTTTATGTCTTTAATATTAAGGAAGTTATAGCGAAATGATGTTCAACTTCATACACAATTTCCACCACATTTTAGCTAGAGGGGCCATTTACGTTAATATTTCTAATAACATATTCCAAACCAATTAAAATTCAAATAAAATGATCCTGAAAAACAAAATAACACGTTTAACACCTACTGAACAAATTTTCGAACAAAACGCGGTTTTGAACTCGAGGGACCATGATCAGTAAAAAATTGAAGAAATTTTCTTGAAGTCCTTTCACGGATGCCATTGCAATAGGTAGTTTACCTATAGGAATCTACCTAAAATCAAGAATCTACCAATATCAAGAATCTAGAAGTTTAGTTTCAAGAGTCAATGCACTTCCTGATGCAACTTAAAGAGCCACTCGTAAAATGTAAACAGACCAGTACTTTTTAAAAAAATCCATATTTTAATGCGATAAAATCTATTTCAAACTTATATTTATAGGAAATTTCTGTAGAAAACATTACTAACCGCTTCTCGGAAGATATTTGTTGTAAATATACTAATATAAATATAATTCCCAATAAAAAGGGGGGTAATGTAGCAAGCCCCAAGCTAACTGGTTAATAATCTGCTAGGGTTTTGCCTTCTCCCGAGTGTCTCTACTGTTCAATGGCATCATAGTCAATCTTCTGGGCATTTTTAATAAATATATTATCGTTGTAGATTAATAGATTTTATAGCAGAGTCTCAAGAAAAGTAAATTAAAGCCCTAAGCGAAATTCGGCAATATTCTACGATGATCACTTCCATCAAAATCATAGCTTTTTAAACTGTCAAGAATTTCTTTCTCAGCCACCTTAAATGTATAAATGTAATCAATATTTGACAAGCAACCAATGCTATCATTAGCATTTGAAAGAGATTTCCAGCATAACTTAATGGATTTATCAAATATTGTAAAATTTTATAATTATTGCATAGAAATATATAACAAAATCTATCATTACTTCAGCGTTGATATCTAAAGATTGATTCATATTGACATTAACATTGATATGCAAATGAGTTTTCGATATTGCATTCTTAAATGGATTTTCAAAAGCTGACACTAAAACGCTGTGAGCATATCGAATTATTCGCACAAATGGACATTCATTGCATGCGTCAAGCAAATCTAAAGAGGCAACCCACCTTTCAATCTAAAAATAAGAATTAATCCCAAGTGGAAGAAAATACGGAAGTTATTCAAAAGAAACGTTTACAGTGTGATAAATGGACACATTTCCTCCCCAAGAAGATTTGGCATATATTCGAAATGTTTCACAAAGACTGCAAATCATTCAAGTCTTAAGTATTTGAGGATGAAATAGGAAGTGTTTACTTTTCTGTCAAAAAATTAATTGCTCATGCATGGAAGGTTCGTAATATTAAGCGAAAGCTGTTTCTT
This sequence comes from Argiope argentata, assembly GCA_026289955.1. Lineage (NCBI taxonomy): Eukaryota > Metazoa > Arthropoda > Arachnida > Araneae > Araneidae > Argiope > Argiope argentata. The sequence continues at coordinate 41,428 of JAOUZG010034267.1, read as the reverse complement.
AAAAAAAAAAAAAAAAAATTCTTCCTGATCTGTTTTTGAAGATGTATTCAAACTGCATGGAGATCGACGTTTTTTTTTTTTATGAACTTTTATTTGAGTTGTTTCATATTTATGCAGATAGAAATTAGCTAATTTTTTTTCATTCACTACCTTCGTGTGCTTTTAATGCACTTATCTATTTTGGATGATAATTCTTCATTTTGATATTTCCGAACTAAATAATCAGTTAAATAACTATTTTAATAAAAGAATTCCATGCGTATGGTGCCATTTGCTAATAAATTCAAGAAAGTCATTAAAATTTATTCTATAATATCTATAAAAAAAGACATTTTCTTTTTACTATACAAAAAAAAATGTATTTAATAAAAGCATTTCCGTGAAATTTGTCTTCTCAAAATTAACAGCAGCAAGCATGAAATCAATATACATGTTAATGCAAGAATTTCAAAAAGGTATCCGATAGACGAGACAACCATGTTTCTCATAAATAATAATAAATTCATTAACCTCATTTCCGCGATATTTGTAACTTTTGAAACAAACAATTATAAATATAATACGAAAACAACAACAACAATGCAAAGACTATAAAATCTAAAAGGCGGCTCATTATCGATGTAGCGCGTTTCTAAATTGTTCTGAAGATTTAACAGAATCGACGGTCAGAAGTCAAACTTGTTTTTATATTTTTTTAGTTCTTATTTGACTTTTAGGATTACTTCATTCTTGTAAAACAAAAATGAAACCCATTTTCGATTGTGTAGCGAACCAGAGAAAAGAATCACGTTTCTTGTAAGGCACTGTATTAATATTTATGTGCTAGCAATTGACTTCACAAATAAGACTTAGTTGCATGTCAGATAACCAGCGGATAGGATAAGCTCAAACAAGTTCACAAGTCATGACCCAAAACAGCTTTTGAGTATTGTTGTAGGAAGTAGAGAGCATAAGCTTTGCGATTAACACAAAAATGACATTTTGGCTGAGAGCAATTTAGATACAATTATAATAAATTCTTTGTTTCAACATTTCCTGAACATCAGGAATTTCTGACACAGAATATTGATTCGAATACTTTTTCAATTCCTACAATTATATCACACTTTCCCTATATATACCATATATTATTCAAATTTGAAATCGTTAAAAAAGATACTGTTTATCATCCGATCAAGTTCAAGTAAATTTTTTAAAACTTGTAGTGGATGACATTTGATGTTAATACAGTTTTTTTTCAAATACTAATTCATTAATTCTGTATTAATTAAAAATTAACTTTCTCGCTTTTATAATAGTTCTTTATAGTAGTAATTGTAATTTCGGAATAGCCTAGTTTGTAGGGCGTCGGATTCGCATCCCTTGTGCTGCGAGTTCAAACCTGGTCACAACGTTCTCCATGTCGAGAGTTATACCACTGGGGGTAATGAATCAAAAGTGATCGTTATTCAGGTGCTCATGGGTCCATATCCTCAAAATCTATTGCACCCCTCCTTCCGTTGTAAAGCGAAAAACGAGAAAAAAAAGTTAATTATTTAATTAAAAAAGTAACTAAAATAAAAAATTTCCTAATATCCAAAGTAGGAATTTATTGTAAAAATTTTTTTTAATATTACTTATTTTCTTTCAAAGTGAAACTGTGGCTTAATTAAGACAAAACAGCAGTGATTTATATCCAGAATACTACAATCAGGGGACATAAAATTAAGAAATTGGGTACAGGAGGTCGTGCCAATTGTTAAAACATTATTAAAGTACCAATTTTTTTAAACGTTTATTATGAAAATTAAAACAATTTCAGGCATGTGATAGAGAGTATACAAAGTATAGTGTATTTTATAATTTGAAAACAAGATCAAATAAGATTTTTAAAAACATAAAAATCTTGAGCAAAGATCTGATCGTTTTCTAGAGAATGGGATTTCGGAAAAGATCGTTTTTTGAGGAGGATAGCAGAGGGGGGGGGGGGTATGTTTGAATATCCTTATGTCTTTTAAAAAAAGGAAAAATAATATATCGATTACTACCAAAAGGTGTCTCAGGGTAATGATTCTTATTACTAAATCTTCTAAGCGAAATGATGTATCAAGCTCGAGCTCCTAATTTATAGAGTTCTTAATATTTAAGCCAGTATTTAAATTACAGAATCAATTATTAAGATAAAAGTCAGACAAGCTTAAACATCTTCCAAATTTATTTTTTGTTCTTACATGAATAAAAATAAGTTCCAAATTAATGCATTATCTAATTAAGAATTTAAATAAACTGACAGAACGAACTGTTAACACATAAGACGAAAACACAACCCTTCATTAAGTCAAATTACTGCTGATTTATGCTGAAAGTTAAAGCAGAACATTCTTAGTTCTAAACGCATATCTTAGAGTAATAATATATGTATAAACAAAATTTCAGCGTGCAAAGATAGAATAGGCATTAAAAAATGACGTTTTTGGTTGGAATAAAGAACATTTATTTTTTGCCTATGCTGCTCCAGATTAAACTTTAAAACGTCCGAACGTAACAAAATAATTAACACAATTCTTTAGGAAACTTGTATAAGGTAGATGAGAAGAAAAGATGCAATAGCATCTGCTTAATAGCATATAACTTTAGTAGGACTTTTACCTATATTTTTTTAAACTGTTTTTTAAAAAAAGAGACATAATTCCACATTCTAAAAGGATATTAAATAGATCATCAAGAAAAATTCCAATGAATAAATCAAATGAATGACATGACATATTCTCATCTCTTAAAAAATTGCAACAGTTCAGTATATATGGGGGGTTAAAAATTATTGTCGGGGTTTCCGTACCTCATAAGTTTTGAATAAAAATTATTACGCGCAAATTGATTACGTATTCGTAAATTGCATGTTACGTGACAACAATGCAATCTTGGCGCATTTTCAGTCTGGGTAATTATGACGTCATAATAAAAATGGCAACCATGCAAAAAAAAAAGCAATGTGTGTATTGTGGTTTTCCGAAACTAAATCAGTCATAACAATTCAATGTCACTTCAGGACCACGTACAACAAAGGTTCTTTTTCGATAATTCTATCAGATGCGGTTAACCACAATTTCAGGAAACTGGTAGCGTTGTACACCGAAAGGGAGCGGGAAGACTGAGCACTTTGCAGGAAAATGTTGATCGTATCCAAGAAACGTTTACTCGTAGTCCACGAAAATTAACGAGACAATCAGCTGTGCAGTTATATATGGAACAAATATGGAACGACATATATTGACAAAATGGAACGTTCTCCATAACCGCCTTCAGGTGAATGCCTACCAAGTGCAAATTGTGCAGGCTTTAATATAAACTTTTAATAAGCTTTTTGTGCACTTTAACCCTTTAACCAGTTTATTTTCCTTACTATCTAATAAGATGACACCTTCTATTTTGGGAATATTTTCTTATTTTGATTCGAATGGAAATCCATGGAATACTTGGCTTATCTACGTATTCGAAGTCATTTTACTATTGAATTATAATTGTTATGAATGATTTATTTTTTGTTTACAACTATCAAAATTCGATAAATCGATGCACGTAGAGCGTACGGGCAAACCAGTTAAGGGGTTAATATCATTAATAAAATTCTTTGAATTGTAATTTACGAATACGTAATCGGTTTTTGCGAAAGATTTTTTTTCGAAAGTTATGAGGTACGGAAACTCCGACAATAATTAATGAACACCTTATATTTTCATAGTGATTCATAGTGTTCTGATTTCTAAATATTAAATAAAATACCAAATGTCCCAGCTAGCTAAGGAAAACTTCTTAGAAGGAAAAAAAGATTTGCTAGCAGAGAGATAATAAATAAAAGCTGAGATAATATCCGTCATTCGAAGATTAACAGCCTATCTCAGCACTTATTATATATTGCCGTACTTAGGAGATTTAACCTGAAGATATGTGATTAGATATCTTAAAAGCATTGTTCATTAATAACGCTACCCTGATATCGCCGTTTTCAAAGTTACTTGACAGATCAAGTAATGGCAATAAGTCGCAAGTCGTTAAAAAAAGACAGCCACATCGTATATAACTTTTGGAACATAAGAAAATTGGTCATACTTGACCATTAACAAGTAACAAATTATTTATCAAACATTGCGAGTCTTTTTTAATTGGCAACTATTTATTATTATGCCAACTTTTGTAATGTAAAATTTATCTTTTATTAGATAATTTCTTTAGAAATCAAAATTATATTTTTCGGCAGAGTGGCCAATATATCCAAATAATTTTATGATACCCACCCCCAGATTGACTAAATTTTTAAAAAAAGACATTTTGAGTAGTCTTACTTAAATATGCACTTTTGGTTTCTGGATTGGAATTAAAAGGCACTAAATACATAATTTTCCTAATTAAAAAACAATTTCTTTTGCACTCTGATAAGAATAATTTCATTTGTACCCCGTTGTAAATTATCTCACATCAGCTTAAAAATACCAACTTCTCATTAGCAATGGTTTCTCAAAGCCAATCGATAAGTAATAATGGTAATGCTAACACATTGCATACGGGCCATGAGATTTCTCGTTTTCAGCTGGCCAACCGTTGTGGCCAGGTCACGAGATATCTCGCTTTCATGTTTCTTCAGCTAAATAGATGAATAACCAACAAAAGGCAAACATTTAATACATTATAGGTTGCAAAGAAATCTATAAGGCTTACGCTGGGACAGGCACGTTTTGGGTGCCGGCTTTCAGGCACAGAGGTAGCGCGTCTTCCTCGTGTTCTGGGAGTCCCGAGTTCGAGTTCCGGTTAGGGCATGGTTGTTGTTCTGTGTGCTATCAGTGAGATGTGTGACTGTGCCCCCCCCCTGTAAAAAGGGGCTGTGCAATCGAATGTGATGAGTCTGTAGCTAAAGTTGTACTCTTGGCCCTAGTGAGCGCTACTTGAAACAAAAGACGCATATTCTTCGGCTTAAAATCTGCTGATGCATCAACGAAGCTTGACCATGGCAAGTGCCATAAGTAACAATAACACGTTTTAGGTAAACTTATACATTCTAAAATTATTATAAGGATGTTAATTATGAAGCAATAACACACGAGATACCCGAGGCACAGATGGGACTCGAAACGCGAGAAAATTCGTGAGCGATCTTGAGTATCTTAAAATAAGAAACTGCTTCAAATAGTGCCTAACACCATTGCCCTAGGGAATATAGCTTACCAAATATCACACTCGGTACTTAAGTATTAGACCGTCAACGAAAACGGTTTACTAACTCATTGGCGAAGGATTCAAATTTAGCAATAAACTGTCGACGACAACGAAAACAAGAAAACGGCGGACGACAATTAAGGATTGAACAATTTTCTAAACAATAGCGGGGTTTTGCCATTATTGGCGCTTTAGCAACTCATAGAAGACGCCTTCAAATTTGGCGATAATGATGGACGGTCTAATACGCAAGTACCACATTATTCAGGTCTGTGAAGTAAATAATAACTAAAATAAAAAATATATATCGTATATAATAAATGCATGTATAAAATGTATAGTAATAGAATACTTTATGTATACCAATAGCAAATTAAAAACGAGTATATATGCATCCTATTGCTTGCCATGCACGCTTCCAGAGCGTTTAAAAATGCGCGGGTCCCGGGAACACACAATGTGTTAACTGTATTAAACTGCTTCTCAAACAATTCTTTAGTTTTGGTTTCAAGATCACAAGCGAAAACGTTAACTTTTTGAACTGTTGAAAATGACTAACTTGTTTCTCTTTTGCTTCATATTTAGAGTGGTGACGGTGTACGGCAGTTCTTTCCCGTGATCATGACTCAGCTTCATAAATAACAATACCGCATATCAAATTTAATTTTCTTTTTAATCAAATAAAATAAAAACACGTGGCTTTTTTTTTCAATGATTCCAAATTCTTTCAAAACTTTGCTGTAGATAAACAGTTTACCTAATGTTATACAAATATAAAGAACTTCAACATTTTTAAACAATCACTTATAAACGGCTGTTCTTTCATGAAATATTGCTGATAAATTTTCTGAAAATGTATAATAGTATTAAAACTCAGGTGACCAAATATGTTAGGAGAGCAAAAGAAATGAAAAATGCACGGTGTCGCATAAGATCTTAAAAGTCGGACTGAAAATGGTTATCAAAACATTCACGAGAACTATTTTAATGAAGTATTTGTTGATCAAGCATATTTTTTATTACTAAAAGACATGAGGATTTAGAAAGGAATTCAACATTTTGAATCACAGTGAGATGATGAGATAAACACTTGAGGAAACAATATATTCTCGAATTTTCAATTCACATCAATGCTGAAATGTTTGGACGCACCATATCGATTAAATATTTTAAAAAAATCACAGTCCGATCTAATTCTACAAATTTTAGCTCTGCATTCCATACATAACGCCTTTCTGTGATGAATTTACATGCATAATCTGATTTTTTGCTTATATTAATATCAAATGAACTTACGACTCCAAAAACTAGATTTTATCATTCCGCATAATGAAGATACAATTTTTTAAAAAAATTAGATATCGAATTTTAATGCATTTTTGTGATCAACATTCCAATTTAGCATTGCTTTTATTTTGTAAAAGAGTAATATTAACCAAACTGTGTCAGATTTAATGCATTATTAGTCCTTTTACCTTTTACAGCTTTGGTGGTTTTTTGAACCACTAATAGCAAAAGAATTTAATACAGGCTAAATAAGCTTTTTAAAAACGTTTAATAAAAAAGCATTTAAAATATTAAAAATAATACATCATTTACTGAAAAAAAGTATATTAAAATTCATTCAATACTTTGATATACGTGTCTCAGGAAGTAAACCGTCATGCTTGAAAGAATCTTGAAAGGAATTGCATATACTTGATATATACAGAATTCACTTCAGACGAACAATGCCTTACTTAAAAAATTCAAAACATAAAAACTAAACTCTTTCTTTATTAATTTTAAAATATATTGTGAGAACAGAAGATGCTGAAAAAATAAGTTCGATCATGAAATTAAGAATAGTTAACTAACAAAACGACAGACAAAATCAGTTTTAAAACGATTTTGCACTAAGACATTTGAACTCCAAAATAAATTCGATTCGTTGAATAAAACTTTCGACTAATCTGATTACAAACGGCAAATGTTCAAATAAAAGATCAGATGATTCTGTTCTGTAATTCCCTAAAGATGAAACAAAATCTGCATCGTTTAGTTGTTTAAGAAAGATCAGAGAGAAATAATGTATTCAACCTTTGGCCAAATTTAAACAAAAGATTTCATCAACTAATATTCATTAAATATTCATCATTTTTATTCGATAACTTTAACATATTTTTCACACCTTAATTTTTCACTGCATAAATGACGTAATTTTGAGTATTAATACGTTTGATCATATTGAAATTTTGGATTATATAAACCGCTTCTAAGAAGCAGCAATCATAAAACGTACAACTATTTCAAAATTAATGATTAAAATGAAATCTGTTATGCATATTTCAATGTATCATGTCAGAGCATTTCTTGAACGGCCAAGCACCCCTTGCTCGTGCAAGTTAAAAAATATTTTTAGTCATTTGAATTATTTTATAGAATTAGTTTAGTATTTCAAACGATCCAAAAGAATTTCTCGCATTTATTGTTTAAAAATTATCCCATTTCCTAATTATTTCATTTTATATAATCACGGGCTCAAAATGACATTTTTCTAGGTTTTATTTGCTATAGTCATTAACTTTTTTTTAAAAAAAATCAGAGCTTATGTCAATGTAATAGCAAAGCGTTATTCAAAGCCGATTTTTTGAGATGTTCGTGCAAATAATAAAATTTTTATTTTTTGCCTAAGGATTTTTGTTGACTCCAACAGCCTCATCCCAAAAACAACATCATGTTCTGACATAATATAATCATGAAGTGTACGGTGATCATTAAAAATCATTAACTGTACATGAAGTTTAATAGCAGATTAAAATGTGCGCAGAGTTAATTTTAAATATTGTTTCTATGCAAAAAGAAATTGTAACATGCCTATGTTTAGTCAAAGGATAGAATTTCACCCCCAAGCTGAATGGGTTCAAGTAGCTGCTTTCAAAATGTTTGGCCTTCGCTATCAAATAACATGCGCCCGTCGTGAACAGCAAACCAAACAGGATTGCAAACCAAACTGTAAACAGCATCATTTCAGAGAAGAATACCCGTATATCATTAACCCACCAGCTGCTTATCCGGCGATTTTTAAAGATTGTCAATCAGTGAATTTTCAATTGCATACTGTGTTTTTCGCAGAGTAATGTGTATACTTTTACTATTACAGATTTTTATTGTATGATATCATCATGTAACATGGTATCAGCTTACTTTGTTTGAAAAAATATTTGAACTTATTGGCAAACATCGTATCTAAAGAGCGATTTTTAAAAAAAATTACCCAGAATATTCAATCTAAAAAGATGGGAACCAAAAAAGGTTATCTATACAAAATCGTGCGATTTCAGACAAGGAATATGTAAAAAATGTTGGTTAATTTTTTTTAATGAAATGCCAGGAAAAAAAACTTTGAACTTGAGAAATTCTTCATCCTTTTTTTTATTATTATTTCTAGAGTGGTTTCTGACTGGTTTAATTTACTGATTAGCGCTATTGATGTATTTTTATCAACTAATATTTTTAAATGCTGTTCGTTTCAGGATCCCGTGACTAGCACTTTTTAACATTGACATTTCGCTGAAGGGTGGTAGGCAGAAACATGATGGGATTTACATCTCCCAATTCCAGGAATAATCCGAGTTCACAGTATTATAAACAACTTGTTTCATTTTTCCTCTCGCCTTTTTTATCATGTCAGAACATGAGGTTTTTAGCATCAACAAAAATCCGCAAGCCAAATATTAAAATTTTTCCCCACGAGCATCTCAAAAAATCAACTTTTAATAACGCGTTGCCATTGCATGAAATGTTACAAAAGCTCTGACTGAAAAAAAATAAATTAAGGACTATAGCAAATAAAACCTATAAAAATATGATTTTGAGCATTTGATTATATGAAATGAAATAGGAAATGTGGTAATTTTTTTATAAGTAAATGCAAGACAAATTTTTTCTTTTTGAGTCATTTGCAATACCAAAGTGACTCCTTCAATGAAACCATTAAAATGAATAAAAATACAATTTCACTTGCACGAGCACGTGGTGCTTGGCCGTTCAAAAAATGATATTCTGATATGATACATTGAAATATGAATGTCAGATTATTTTGTCTAAAGAAAGATCTTCCAAGCGCATGCGCATTCCGAATGTCTCAGAATCCGAATATGAACAGTATCTAAATTTTCTCGGCCGTATTTATCAGATCCAAAGAATTCGACATTATTTTTCGTTACGTGGTGCGTGAAACGTAGCCGAAAGAAGGAAAATAAACAAACTTGTTTGCGAGATCTGAACATAAATAAAACTTATAATCGTGCAAATAAGTTTTACGTGATAAAAGAAAAAGGAAAGAAAATATTTTTATTTTAAATCGCAGATTTTAAAGCAATCCAACGGTACTCAGGAAACTTAACGTTTTTTATTTAAAAGTATGAAAAAGCATCAATTAGTATAAATATTTTACGGATTAAAATCTTCATACCAAAATCATTCATCATTTGATTGATTGGCATTCATCATTGATCGTGAAATGTTATCAACATTTGAATCTTCGAATGAAAAAATTATATTACCGCTACTAAAAGTATATTTCATTTTACTGGCCATAACACAATTAAAAGCCAAGTATTATGTGGAGTAAATGCTTTTCAAGATATAAATATGTCGAAGAAGACTAAAAGCTAATTAGACATGAAAAAAGAATGAATTTAAGATTTAGCATTATTATTTATAAAGATTTAGCAGAACTATTATTGAGTTCTGAAAGAATGAATAGGGGTTAAAATTTGAATGGAAGAGTTTGCATATGAAGTAAAAGTTGATAAATACTTTTAATAATAATTCTTCGATTACTGTATGAATATTATTTAAACTTTGACACAAAGATAAATCAGCATTCTAAAGCAAAATTTTAAAAACTGATATTACTAATTGAAGAAACTATTAAGTTTGTTATTAAACATCTAATAAATAATTGAAAAACATATTATACTGCAAGAAAACAATAAAATAGCAAATGTATAACAAAAAATGAAGCTGAAAAATTTATGAATTTGATTTAATTTCCACAATACTTGTCAGGCGGTTATTTTTACAGAAAGAAACAAGAATGTTTATAAAATACAATTTAGATACGCCACAAAATCTTTAATACTAATTCAACTAAACTCGATCTAATTCTTGACATGATTAAAATTAACAACATTTCAAGATGAGTTAGATATCCAGCATTATTCTCTCTAAAACTAAAGAATAAACTGTAATTCTAAATTGAAAATTAGGGTAATAAATTAATTTTAAATCACTGAAATGAGGAGAATCGGTTTAAATGAACTTCCAGCGAAGGTCAAAAAACTATTGTTGTTATTAAAGTTATCAAATGAAAAAAAAGGCAATTTTTATTGGTTAATTTTCTTAAGTTACAACTAAGCAGTAATCTTACTAAGCTCTTACTTTTTTCCCCCAACAACAAAAAGTAAAATATTTCATAAATTTTGTCATTATCTGACACCATATAATTTCAGTTCAAATACAAAATATCCATTTCAAAATTTTAATATCTTTAAAATTATTACTTTTAAATTAACTAATTACAGAAATAATTACGAAATATAAAGGAACTAATAGTGGCTGTTGTAATAGACTTACAAAATCTATTCGATGACTCCAACACATGTAAACATGTCACATAAATATGTGTACTGTAGAGATAAACTAAAGTCAATATTTTCGCGACTACTCAGACTTAACGGTTTTGGAAGATAAGGACAAAGTACTAGTGCACCAAGTGTCAGCAAACAGTCATTTGTGTTAAGTCTCTCGAAGAGAGATAAGGAATGAAAAATATCGATATATGCTTGTTGTGCATCGATAATCGCTTATCAATAGTTGCTTTATCGAAATTCCAAGACAGCAGATTAAGAATGTAAAAGTGAAGGAAGGAAGTG
>JAOUZG010034267.1:0-30217 GCA_026289955.1 Argiope argentata | reverse complement strand
ATATATATATATATATATATATATATATATATATATATAATCTTGTACTAATTTTTCAATCGTTAATAAATAATGTTTGCCCAAGTAATATTTTTTAAACTTGCAGTTGATGACATTGAATGTTAATACAGTTCTTTCAAATACTGATTCATTAAATTTTTATAAATTAATTTAAAAACTTTCTCGCCAAAAACCTTCATTTCCCCACCGCCAAAGCAGTAAAGAATAGTGTTTGTTTTTTACCAACGCCAATGAGGTTGGGCTTAACATGTTTTCGGTGCTATTCAATGCTAATATAATTTTTTGACTAATTATTTATAGTAATTGTTAGGCCGGGATAGTTGGTGGGTATGGCGTTGGATTCCCATCCCTTGGGCTACGAGTTCGAACACCATTGTATGGAAAAGAGAATGGAAAATTGCCAGGAAATTTCGTTTTTTTATTTTGGCGCTTAATATTGTGACTCATATTTCTATACATATTTATATTGACTGCAATTATTTAATAAAGAGTAACTAAAAAAGATTTTTTCTTTGTAACCCTAAGTAGGAACTGATTTTAAAAGACTTTTTTTATATTACTGGTTAAACATTATAACTATCATTTTCCATATAATTAAATTATTTAATGTCATATTTCAAATGTTAGGTTTACAACCATAAAATTTTTCATTTTCCTTCATTCATATTTAAATAATGATGCATAAGTAATTTATCTAGTTTGCTAATTATGTTAATTGTTATATAAATATTAAGAGGCAATTCACATTAAATTACTTAATAGCAGATTTTTTTTAAATAATTTAATTTTATTATTCAAGAGGATGCTAATTTTAAAACAATGTATAATAGAAGGATTGATCATTTTATCAATTATACAAAATACATGACAGAAGTTATCATTTCAACCATATGCGTTTCAGATTAGCAACGTTGTCGAACTGGTAAAAAACTCACACAATTCTTCTAAAACTATCTAAATATTCATTTTGAAACAGACCATTAATTCTTGTTGGATAAAAAATGAATCATTTTTGAATTAATGGAAATGAATCAGTCATGATTGTAAAATGCAAAAGTGCATTAAGAAATAATTTAAATGCATGTCTCTGCACAGTGGTCAGAATTAGATGAAGCATTCTTAACTAGAGAACTGCGGAGAAGAGTTAAAAGTCCTGCTAATGCCAAATTCAGAAAGCTAATTTTAGAAGGAGGATAAAAGAATGAAGAAAAGAAAAAAATTTCAATTAACCTTGAAACAATTCTCAACTAAGTTTATAATTTGAATTAACATTTGCTATTGACTACTGTATTTTTATACTACTTTCAATTCACATCATGAGTAAAATTTTAATTAAAATTATATTTAAAATTTTGCCATCAAGAGGCCTACAATTAATCAATAGCAGGTATTAATAGTGATAGTTAAATTATTTTTTAAATCATGAAATTTAAATAAATATTCAATGCAAGCAGCTGGCAATCTATCAATATTTTTTTGTAAGTTTGATCTGGTATTAAAATAGTTTGTCATGAATAATACTTTCCTTTATAGCTAAAAATAATAAAATTTAAAACTCGTCAATAAAACAAGAACTTATAACTGTATTTGTATAGATTTCAATCGGAAATGTTTGGTTATCTAAGAAACAGACTATCTTTTTTGATCATACATTGATAGTACAATCTTTATATTGAATTATAGATGAATATTCTTGATGCTTTAGTTTCTCATATACGAAGTTTAAATAAAGAGAAAAGCATCATACTTTAACCCTTTATGTACTGACGGTACTTATAAGTACCATTTAAATCTGTATTATATTTTCGTTATATGACAATTTTTGCCGAAGGTATTCTAAAAAACAAGGAGAATGTGACCCAAATAGCAGGAAGTGAATACAAGTTAAAAGTAGGAATGAAAAATATTTAATTAATAATTAAATTAAGATATTTCTATTAATTAAATTTTTTTCTTGGATCCTCTGGGATTATTTTGTAAGGATTGTTAGCTACTGGTACAAAAATAAAGTTGGAAAATAGATGGCAACATGATTCGGTAAATAAAGGGTTCAAGTAAAAGAAGAAAAACTGAAGTTTAAATGATTCGCCATTTTAAGAATCAGGAAAATAAAAGTTACTTTTGGATTTATGGATGTCTATCTATAACACAATAATTCAAATCCGAAAAAAGCCAGATGGAAAAAAAAAATATTTGCCTCTTAATATATAAATTGAAGACCTATTCAATTTTGGGAGAAATTTATCTACATGAAATCAATCTCTCCATTCATGTGAACAGAAAAATTTTAAGTAAATTCCTATAGAAAGACTACCTACTTTCATTTACGTGGCGTTTTGAACCAAGAACTTTTCTTCGAATGAACCCTGCCCTTTAAGCCGTAATTAGATGACGAGTAGGATACCTGAGTCGGCACTCTTCATTAAACGCAAATGCTCCACCAGCAAGAAGACTTAACCCTCAACGTGACGGTTAACATGTAATAAGTCTGCATGTTAGATATTTGTTGCAATGAAGTCTCGGGGCCAAGACTTAACTGCGTTCCTCTAGTGCTGAAAGCTCATAAGCCAGATAACTTCCGAACACAAGTAATTACTTTTGTCAAGGGACTATAAACTCTAATGTTGCAAGTTCGATCCTAACCATTGTCCACACTCTTAAAAAAAGGTAAAAGTTACGAGGAGAAAAATTATATAAAATTTTATCACACAAACTGTTGATATGTATGAAATTTCAGAGCAAATCTGTCCAATGGTTGACAGTCTACCAACCTGTTTATTTGTAATAATGCAAAAGCGTCACGCAATTAAAATCTGGATTATTTGGATAAATTTGATAAATCTTTAAAGCGTAGGTTTAGACACATATCAAATTTTAGATCTAATCAATCGATAAGTAATCCAAAATGCACACACGATTTTATCCATTATTTTGCTAAGCATAAATCATATGGAGCAATCGAGACGAGAATTATCCACATAGATTTTAATTTATTTTACTATATAACTTATTAACCTCATTAGACAGAGCGACTATGTAGAAATAAGAGAGATTGAACTCAACCATGTAAAAGGCAAATTCATTTGAAATGAAATCTGGATCGGACTAATGGTATCAATTAGTTGTAATTTTCAGGTTACTGAACTTTAAATTGTAGTTATAATCCTATAGAAATAATTAAATAAATTCAGTCAAGCATTTGCTATTATCTCAAGGAATTGTATGTAATAAATTCCATAAACGCCCCACGTCTTGCAGTTTTCATGTAAAAACCATTAACTTAATACTGTAGGCGGCTAAAAAAAACAACGTTTAAAATGAAATCTGCTATGCATATTTCAATGTATCATGTCAGAAAGTAATTTTTTGAACGGCCAAGCACCTCGTGCTCGTGCGAGTTAAATTATATTTTTATTCATTCTAACTCTTTCATTGAATGAGTCACTTGAAAAGTATTGAATGAGTATTGAAAACGATCCAAAAAACCTTGTCCCTCATTGATTGTTCAAAAAAAAATATCACCTGTTTATTTCATTTCATATAATCACGTGTTCAAAATGACATTTTTCTAGGTTTTATTTGCTGTAGTCATTTTTTTTATCAGAGCTTTTGTAAACAAAAATGCAACACGTTATTAAAACTGAATTTTTGAGATGCTCGAACAGATAAGGAAATTTTTATTTTTTGCCGAGATTTTTGTTGACAGCAAAAACAACATGTTCTGCCAGGATAAAAATCAAGAGATGAGCATCTTTTTTGTACTTTCCCGAACACGAAGTTTGAAAAAAGTATTATGAATTTTGAAGAGTAATTAAATATAAATTTTGTTTGTATAACATTATTAGTAATGGAATCGCGCGTCAGTGGGAAAAGACTGTTTATGAATATTCTAAGGGATCGCCATATTTGCCTAACTTGGCGGGGCAGTTGTGTTGGCGACATAATGAGGTCCGCGCAGTTTCTGCTCCCCCTCTATTCAGAAGGACACTATACAAACCGCACAGCGGAAGGATCAAAACGATCAGTTCAGAGACAGTTGAGTTGGCTTCAGAAACCGTCTTTTATTTTTGGCGAGCGTTCTTGCTGTAACGGATTGAATCGTGTTAATTCGCTGTGTATTTCTAGTTTGTATTGTGTGAATTAAACAACCGTTTCGTAAACAATAAATTATGCATTTTATCTTAATCTTCGCAACGTTCTTGAGAGAATGTTAATATTGTAACCATCCAAAAATGTGAACTTGAGATTATTACGAAATTCCGCATTTCAAATCCCCCTAAGTCCTAAACACACATTTTTGATACTGCATGTCAGTGACAATGGCGATTAAAAAACGCTTTAAGCTAGAGGCTGATGAAATTTGGCGTACGGTCTTTACACCAAATATGTAGATTTCTATCAAATTTTGAGTAAAATCAATCTAAAGGAAGTCTATCCGTCCAGCTGCTCGAGTGTAAGTAACTGCAAAATGAATGGGGGCTGGATGAATAAAAATTAGGCACACAAGTTTAACATCTATACTGTAGACACCTTCGAAAATTTCAGCAAAATCCAGCTCAGAGTTTAAAATCTGTCCGTCAGTACTTCAGAAGTTTAGTTATATTGACGTCCCGTTTTTAAAGCGACACTAGGTATATTTTGGAAAGGAATACTTCATTTTGAGCCTCGGCCAGATGACGAGGACGGCACTTAAGCTGCCTCCAAACCTCTACATCATACAGCGGTAAGGACGTTTTTCCCCAACCGATTTAACGTGCACCTGATCCGCTCATACGACGGTTCTGCGGTTGAATCGGGTCTCGAACCTGTCCCTGTCCCGAAGCATTGCGGTCCAACGTCACCTGTGACAGCATTCTCTGTCCACTCCGAATTTTCAGATCACTCTAAATTCGTCGAGGTCAAGCACCCTTAGGTAAAGTGCATTAGTACCACGTACTGCCGTGCCAACCATATTCGTAGAATTTGATACATATAGAACACGATTATATTTATTTCTAGTTTTATCTTTCCTTTAACATTTTTTTTTATCGTGCGAGTCGCCTATGATTTAAATCTAATATCTAATGAAATATTCTCAACTACAATTACGAGAGAAAAAACGGACACCTTATTAGATAGCAGTCTGAATCATAGGTATGAATCAGGACAGCGAATGTACTAACATAAACAATATATGGTTAAAATATCTTTTAACTCACTGATGAATTTTAAGTGTTCGCTTGTTCAAAATGCATCAATTGACTAGGTAATGAACTGAAAACTAGTATTTGGAAATAAGAAAAACAATCACCTTTCGTAGATTTTGAAAATGACTTTGAAGCGTGTGAAAATACATACAATTCCCTTTATGTATACACAATAAAATTTATCAACTGTGCATTTCAGTATGTTAACACTTTCATCCATACATAATATTGATTACATCCATAGCATGAATAAATTATCTACTTAGAAAATAAAATTGATGGAGTGTATTACTGATTTTATTAAATACTAAAACGATTTTTTGAAGATTTATTTTTATTAATTTTCTGACAGTTGATGTACTTTTAAAATAACGAAATATTTAAAAAACAAATCTTAGCACGTTAATAAAAATTAAAACCTTGAAAATAACTATTTTTAGCAATTCGAATAGTTAAATGAGTCCCATTATTAGGGCATCGCAATTTCCTCTCCGTTACACTATAGGCAAGTCATTATATTATATATAATGCTTTTTGGTCAATTTCTAAGCAAGAATTGAACTCGCTCGCATTCTTCAACTTCATGTGAGAAATACTGAAATCCTCGCATTTTACCGATTCAGCTACTGCCTGCTGATTTCAATTTTCATAGCAAACTGCTGAAACTCTAAAATATTAAAAATTAATTACATTTATTTGAATGAATTCATATTCGAAAGAAATGTATTAAGATCTAGTGTCATCCATTGCAAGTTTTTAAAAATGTATTTGAACTGGAGTAGATGAATAAAAAGTATTTTATTAACGATTAAAAATTTAAACAAGATATGAAAACATATATAGGGTGAGTGTGTATTAATAGTAGAAATTGAAAAAGAACGTGCATCGTATTTCCGTTTCGAATGTTTAACTCATTTATTCATTATTTAAAATTTCATTAAAATGTGGACGCGGAAGTGAAAGATTATATCCCTTTCCATAACAAACACCAATGAAACAATTTTTGACAAACCTAGAGGTTATTGCACGTAACGGATCGTTAGAAATACGTACGACTATCGACAGTGTTATGAAATGGAAGTTCTCGTTATGGGATGTGAGTCAGGGTCAGGGGAACGGATTCTTTCTTCTGACAAACGTCATCGGTCCCTCTTTCACCCATTGCGGGCTGAAACGTTGCGCAATATGAGCATGCGGGAAACACGCTTTCGGTGGCGGAACTCCCCCCCCCCCCAGTTGAAAAGTGCGGTTGGATATTAGGCGCGGCAGTAACGCAGGTAAGATAAAAAACGTCCCGGATATGAACTCGTAGATGTGCGACAATATAAAAGGAATATTCTGCTGTCCTAAGTAGTACATTTGCGAAGGCTCTTCTAATAAGCACGCCAGTTCAATTTCACATTTCAACATATTTTTAATATCTTTAAAGATATTAACTTAAAAAAGATTAAAATGAAATGTTCTACACATATTTCAATGTCTCATGTGAGAATATGATTTCTTGAATGGCCAATCATTGAAAACGTTTTATTTCATTAAAAAATCTAATCTACTTTTAAAAAGATTTTTAATTAATGTTTGAAGAAAACATCAACAAAAAGTGGCAGATTTTGCAAACGTATGGATTAATCAAACGATGTAAATTAATTTTTTTAAAAAAGATTTTTTATTCAAGTTTGAAGAAAGCACTCGAAGTTTTAAAAAAAATCTGAAAAAATCCTCAACAAAATGTGGTAAATTGGAGATTTAAAAAGTCTATTTCTAAGTTACAGCCATTTACCAATATTTTTGAGTCATCAAGGGGCTATTTTACAGAAGGTTCAAATTTAAAATTTCAATTCCTTGCGCACGCATTTTTGTTGACGCTAAAAACCTCATCCCCAAAATAACATTTTCTGACATGATAAAAAATAAATTTAAAAAACTGCCTTACATAACATAAATAAAAAGGAGTTTTTTTAAAAAAAAAATGACTTTTTTTTTCAGTGGACTCCATTTCCTCATAATATAACATATTCATCAAACAATTATTCGTACTTTAAGTACGTCATTTTAAAGGAACTGATTAATTCCCAATTACCCAGAGATACTGAATCACACTATTTTCATTGGATGAAATGTAACAGTTTTTCCATCGAATCTTGAATCAGCATCCGGCTAATGGGAAATATATTGAGACTAACATAGTAAATACATTTGTTCATTCTGTTACAACTCGGCAAATAAAAATCAATGTGCCCTTTATCGCTACAAATTCATCCGGATTAAAAAAAAAAAAACAATTAAATGTAAACAATGACAAATACTTCAGCATTTATTCACACAAAGTTCACACACACACGGGAAAAAAATCAACATTTTTCATTCATTTGTATATGAACCGCCATAAATTCATTACGATACTTAATCACTTGCATAATTTACTTGCATTTAAAGTCAATAATGAAAATGGAATATACATTTGATAGTAATTCACTGTTTCAACGTTTTCGTTCGTTCATCTGACATTTTTCGGATAAACAAATAAAAAAATCTCACGAAGAGAGGGGGGAAAACAAGATTTTTGTTGCGCAGATAATTTTATCAAATTCTGAGTTATCTTAAATTAATACAAGTTTTTTTTTTAATGCCGTATCGGATAAGGAAAAAATATTTAAGAACTATAAAAAATTCATGCTTATGTTATAATTTAAATGCACAAAGGCTTTATATATATATATACACGCAACAATACTATACAAACAAAATATTTTTCTGTTCCTATACTTTTATTACTTAAAAATAAAATTGGAATAGCGTAATTTCATCTAATACATTGCGACCGATACAGTTGCTTTTAATGTACATGCATCTATAAATTTTGGGTTTTAAGGACCAATCTGATTACAGTGTCATATACCAAAAATAAGATTATGTAAACAGTGTTTATGAAAAGTCTTTATTGCATATGTAAAATACGATAAGTCTTTACTGTATATGTAAAATATACAATGCGATTCTAAAATTATGAATCAGCATAAATGAGTAATTCAAGCGAGGTAAAAATAACTTTTGCCACAGGACATGGTGTTGTAAATGTTACAGGTGGCTGGTTCTTTGCGAATTGTTACAGAAATACGGTCACATAATAAAGAGTGCGATGTAATTTGAAGAAAATACAAATTTAGAATGCTATAACAGAATTGCATTAATAACACAATTACAAATCGCAAGAAGCATGGCAGATAGTGGCAAGTTGGACGCAGTAGCAGCAACAAATCTTTCCAGTAAAAGGAATCGTTGAAAGTGATTTTCTGTCTATAGGTAAATAAATTCTAATTTTTTCTTCACTGGCCACTAGGGACAAGTTGTTTTGGGGCACACCTGATCAAATTATACTATTTATTCCATGATTTTAGAATCATTATGTAATTATTCTGTAAAACATTTACAGAATAATTGCAAAGTCTTTCAGATGATTAAAATGAAATGATGTGCGAAAGGAAATATATTTGATTGAAATTTAAATTAACTCTCGTTTTTGCAGTTTTAGGTACTAAATCAAAATTCATTTTAAGGTAAAAATTTCAAATTATTAAAATAGTGTTAGTAAATTATTATATAATACAGAAAACAATTCTTGAATCAGACATTCATCATGTAAGCGAGAAAACTTATCTTTACGTCAATGTTTTATTACTTTTTTTTATTTAATATGAATTATATTCATGCAGGCACATGCTTAATTAAAATAAACTTTAATCTTTGCTTTGACCTGTTGATTGCCCGCATATTAGATTCGACGTAATAAATAGAATAAAGTTCATTTAATAGTTTTTACTTAGGAATTGGGCAAAACAAAACTAATTCAAAAAATTTTCTATGGAATCCATTGCAATTTCAAAGAAAGGCGGAATAACTTTTTCACGTTCTTCTTCATCATTTAAATGAGCATAAAATATTTTGGTTATTAATTCGTAAACTAAGAATAACTCAAATGCCAAGATATCTGTATCACATTAACCCTAAAAAAATGATATCTGATTAAAAAATATTCGAAGTTTAGGAATTTGAAAAAGGCGGATGCATACATTACATACAACGGATGCTTTACAACTTTGCATCGTTTAATCAGAAATATTTTTGTTTTAATAGCGGCTAAGAATAAGTACGAATGCAATTGAAGTTATGTATTAATAAGAAACATAAGTGAAACTTCAAGTAAATTATCTTATCATGCGCAGTAACGAACTGAATGGAATAAAATATACAATATAATGGAAAAGGAAATGGAACATAGTTTCGCAATTAATATTTAAAAATAGAATTGTGAAAATATTTTTAAAAATGCAAAAATCGGTAGTAAAAACAGCCTTACATTATTTTAAAAAATTTAGTTCTATATATAATTCTACAACTGTTCTCAATAATATATAACTTATAAATTTAAATTATAAAAATCGGACATAAATACGCAAAGATATTTTTGATACTTCAACTAAATAAAAGTTTATTGGAATAGCGGGTAATTTCAGCTTACAGACTGAAGGCGGGTTAAAAGATAAAAGTGCAAGTCTAAAAACAAGACGTTACAGCATTTAATAGAACAAAGATATATCATGGAAAAGAGACTAAAACGCATTTTTCGACGATAAAATCGTGTTACAAAATCACCAGACAAAAAAAACTCCATATGCTTTTTCATAGGTTTATAAGCTAAATTATCAAGCTAGGCCATGAGTGATAAGAAATTCAAAGTTAATAAGTATTCAGGCGGTTAAGTAATAGTAAAGCTAGTTTCATATTTACCAGCAAAATATTTTCAAGTATCTGAACTGTCAGGTCAGACGACTACCTGATGATAAAAACGCTCGCTCACTTCAGGAGGTAAACCTTCCACGTTTTTCTCAGTCAACTTTCGGTAGCGTCATTACAACGCTGACAGATGGAAGTGAACCTCGGAAGAAAGTTGAACCTAGTTTTTGTTGACGCCAGGGTCACTAAAAGTTGGGTACTTTTGCACTCGCCGACTAGGGCTGCCAGATTCTCCGGAAAAGGGAAGAAAGGGTCGCCAACTTTTGATTCCTGATATGTGAGTGGGTTGCGTTCTTGGCGACGTATCGCCTCAAGAGAAGTTTCCAAACATGTTTGCGTGCATATTTACCTCTGAACAAAAATTCAGGTGTATGAAGAAATTTCTTATGTATTTATATTTGCAGTTATTGTTGTTGGTCACGTTTTAATAACGAATTAACAAGTAAGATAACTATCAGTAAACATAAATTTTCATCAAAGATTTTTTTAAAAAAAATTTCTTTTAAAATTACAATTACAAAAAATAATTTTTTAAAGCGTTCTTCGCCATCATTTTGATGACATTGGAATCTTCATTATTCTTTTCATACTACTTTAACTTCTCTATGTATAACATAAGAAATTTCTTGTCAAAGATAATTCTTGACTGTTTTTAATACGAAATAAATGGAATAGCCCTCAAACGTTTGAAAAAAAAAAGATATTAAATGGTATGGCAATATCTGAAATAATTGTAAAATACAAAGAGAAATTTTTAATGACTTTTCATTATATATATATATATATATATATATATATATATATATATATATATATATATATATATATATATATATATATCTTTAAAGAAAGCGTTAAGTATGGAATATAAAGAAGAACACTTTTCTTGCAGTTATAAATTATGTGATTTCGGAATTCCTTAAAAATATGTCAGAAAAAAAAACTTAAATGAAAATTCTCTGATGAAGCTTTCTGCTGCAGATCTAAACGAAAGAGAGAGAGAGAGAGAGAAAAGAAGAAGAAAGAAAGAAAGAAAAAAATAAAGATTAAAAGGAAATCTTCTATGCATATTTCAATGCATCATGTCAGAACATCATTTCTTGAACGGTCAAGCACCACGTGCTCGTGAAATAAGATTATACTTTTATTCATTTTAAATGTTTCATTGAATGAGTCACTTTATATTGCAAACGATCCAAAAACTTTGGCATAAATTGTTTAAATAAAATATCACATTTCCTATTTATTTTATTTCATATAATCTCAAAATGAAATTTTTCGAGATTTTATTTGCTGTAGTCATTAACTTATTTTTTTAAAAAAATCAGAGCTTTTGTAAATGCAGTGGCAACGCGTTATTAAAAGCTGATTTTTTTTTGAGATGTTCGCGCAGATAATAGAATTTTTACTTTTCGCTAACGGATTTTTGTTGACGCCAAAAACCTCATCTTAAAAACCTCATTTTCTGACATGATATCAAAAAAGAAGAAAGAAAAAAGAAAAAGAAGAAATAATAACATGTTTTTAGATCATGGTTTCTTTTTAAATTACTATTTCGCTAAATGCTAAAAGTAACATCGATATTATTTGATTTTTTACACTCGTTATTTGGCAAGTGGGAAATAAAACCGTTACAACTCGGTTGTAACACATCTTGTTCAAGTTTTCAATTTTTAATAAAATACTTTTTATTCATCTAATCAAGTTCAAGTAATTTTTTTAAAACTGGTAGTGGATGACACTCGATGTTCATACAGTTTTTTTTTAATATTAATTCATTATTTTTCTGTTAATTAATTAAAACTAACTTTCTCGCTTTTATAATAGTTTTTAATAGTAGTTGTGCTGCGAGGTTGAACCACAAAGGTCATATTGAAAATCATACCATTGAGGGGTAGGTACTAAGGGTGCTCAGGGGGCAAAACCCTCAGAAGCTATAGCATCTCTTCTTCCCCTGTAAAGCGGGACAAGAGAATAACAATTGTACTTATTTAATAAAAAGTAACTAAAATAAAATCTTTCCAAACTCCCTAAATTTTTCCTAATATCCGAAGTAGGAATTAATTTTAAAAAATTGTTTTTTTTAATATTACTTGTTTATTAGTCATTTATCACAAAAATGAGAGAAACAAGCATCCCTCCATGATATATCCGAACTTGAAGAAACTTTACCTTCGTAAGATTACGATTAAAATAATTTGATTGAAACAAATTCTATTTAATTTGTATCAAAAATTACCTACTTAATTCAACGTGGGAAGATTTTGATAATATGATTCTATAATATCTCAAGAACTAATAAAAGCCTTTAATTAATGAAACAAAGTTAAGTTCAGCGCTTAATTTTAATTCAAGCATTTCATGTAAAATTTTTCAAAGTAATATTGATGCAGTACTAAACCAAATTCCATCATTTTAGCTGATATAGTTTACACTCAATATATCTTTGGACATAGAGTCTCTACTTCCTATAATTACAATATAGTCTTGTGATTTGCTTTTAACTAAATGTCCTAGTTCTAATTATTAAAGTTCAATAATAATCTTTAAGGATTTGGAGAGGGAAAAGTACCGCACGAAATATTTTCGCTTTCATTCTGACTTTTCGTAGCATTTAAGATGTAATTTTCTGTATTAGTTCTTTGAATTCAGTTTCTCATTTTACGATCTCTGCATAATTGCACATTTAACAGAAACTAAAATCTTAAATTTGTTTTCACCTGCAAAGAAGGTGCGATTTCGACACGTTTTGGGACTATTAATCATTATTTTTAAAAGGAAAAGGTTAAGTTTTTGATTTCTTGCACTACAAATAAAAATTTCGACGTGTTGAGCGCTTATGTATTCTATCTAAAATAATCCGTCGTTGAAAATATTCAAATGAGTTATAACACTCAAACCTAGATTTTCCACAGTTTGTAAAAAACAACAATTCTCTTATTACGTTGAATAAACTTAATTGGACAAACTTTTCTGGCATAGTTTTAGATACAATTTTTTTCTTAGAGCTTTAAATCTCATGCAGATGGGAGGGGGGACCACCTCTGTGCACAGAAAGAAGTTTGCAATTATAAATTTAGTAATGATTTTTCAATGCTCAGTTTTCAGTATTTATTAAGTGCTAGCATTAAATGCGAATTGTCAGCGGTTCCTTTTCTTTCTTTTTTTTTTTTTTGTTAGAACAAGCGAACACTTAAAATTCATCAGTGAGTTAAAAGATATTTTAACCATATATTGTTTATGTTAGTACATTCGCTGTCCTGATTCATACCTATGATTCAGACTGCTATCTAATAAGGTGTCCGTTTTTTCTCTCGTAATTGTAGTTGAGAATATTTCATTAGATATTAGATTTAAATTATTCCTTATGACGCACATTTCTTCAACTGAGTAGAGGAATGTCGCGCATGTGACTTAGAGCTGAAATGTTGTGAAATAAAAGTGAAAGCATCGTTACTTATCAACTTTTTACCCATAAATCTATATTAATAATATTAAACCAATTTGACCAAAAATTCGCATTTCTTTATTAAAATGAACAAAAAATTATCAAAATAGCGAACATGATTAAATTAACTTAGATAACACGAATAGCATAGAATTCACGCAGCTTTCACACATGCTGCAGTTTAGATGAGTTTCACTTGAATAAATCGAGTAACTAAACTCTTTGCATCTTTGTAAGTTAAGATTTTTGCAGCGGGGTTATTTACACCTCCCAGGTTAAAAAAGAGATATATTTTCAAATGTGATTTGCATCACATTTAAGGTAGAAACGAACATTACCACCTTTTTTCAAACTTCGTTTTTATTGGTAAGGTTTGCAGCGATGTTTAGTTTAGTTACATTACCATGCCATCTTAAAGCAACACTACGGCTATTTTGAGACGAACTTCGTAATTTTGAATCGTGGTCAGACGATAAGGACGACACTTGAATTGTCTACCCTCTCCACACCACACCAGCGGGTGTAAGTTCTGTGAGGACTGAATTAGTGTGCATCAGACTGGCTAGCACGACTTTCTTCCATGGAATCGGGTCTCGAGAATGAAACCCTAAGGTTTCGAAGCTGATACCTTACCACCATGCCACCGCGGCCGGTTGTCAGTGGGAAAAAAATAGACAGGGTTCACAAGGGAAAAGAAGTCTAATTTGGAATTATAAAAGAAAGTTAAAATGTATACGTTATTTCTCGGTATTGGTGAGATGCCTACTAATTTTCAACCTCAGACAGACGAGTGCATTTACTCAGAGGGTGAAGCGAAAGTAGAAGAAATCAATTCACGAAGGAATTAATTTACTGTAGAACATAAAGATGTTTTGATGTCTCCTAAATTGCTGAAATAGATTTTTCTAAAAACTCATGATGCTTTTGTTCTCAATTGCATCATGCATTTTGTCAGAACCATTGTCTCTTTTTCAGTATTAGAATCGTAAAAATTATCCATTTTATATTTTTCAGGTTAAAGAAATGTTCATTTATTCTTATGAAAACAGAAATCTGCTATGCATATTTCAATGTTTCATTTCAGGACATCATTTCTTGAACGGCCAAGCATCACGTGCTGGTGCAAGTTAAATTATATTTTTATTCATTTGAATTTTTTAATTGAATGAGTCACTTTAGTATTGCAAATGATTAAAAAAAACTTTTTCTCGCATTTATTGTTTTAAAAGATATCACATTTCCTATTTATTTCATTTCACATAAATACGCTCTCAAAATGACATTTTTCTAGGTTTTATTTGCTATAGCCATTAATTTATTTTTTTAAATCAGAGCTTTTGTAAATACAATGGCAACACGTTATTAAAAGTTTTTTTATATATATGCTTGTGCTGATAATAAATTTTTTATTTTTCGCCTAAGGATTTTTGTTAACATCAAAGGCCTCATCCCCAAAACAACATCATATTTTGACATGATAATAAATTATTTTATCTATCGAATTTCTTTCGGATCACTGTTCAAGTCAATGGTGGATTTCTGAATAAACTCTTGGATTAAGGAGGATTCACAACTAGGTAAATTGAAGAATGTCATTGCTTGTTTACCAAATAAATGAATTTCGCAAAAATATTAAACTTTGTGTAATAAAATAATGCTATAATTTATGTACTATAAATCAAGTTTTTATATATACAAATACGTTCACTTAATAATTGAAAACTTTATAAACATTACGAGTTTGCTTAGATAAAATTATGAGTTTAGATGTCACTTAGTCATAGTGAATAAATTAATTAATATATTTTTAAAAAATAATGTACATCGATGCTGATTCAGTTAAAAAATATATTGAAATTTAATTGGCTAGCATGTTAAAACTTTCAGGGGTCATTTATTGCTTTTTCGAATTTCTCCCAGTTTTTATCATGTCAGAACATGAATACGTAACAAAAGCAAACAACGGCATCAAAAATCGGTAGGCGAAAAATAAAAATTTTACTATCTGCACGAGCATCTCAAAAAATCAGTTTTTAATAAACCTTTGCCATTGCAATTACAAAAGCTCTGATTAAAAATATCAAGTTAATGACTATAGCCAATAAAACCTAAAAAAATGTTATTTTGAGAGCGCGATTATGTAAAATGAAATAAATAGGAAATATGATATTTTCTTAAACAATCAATGCTAGACAATTTTTTTAATCGTTTACAATACTAGAGTGACTCATTTAATAAAACAATTAAAATGAACAAAAATATAATTTAACTTGCACGAGCACGTGGTGCTTGGCCGTTCGAGAAATTACGTTCTGACATGATACAATGAAATATGCATAGCAGATTTCATTTTTATCTTCATTATTCTTAATATTTTTTTGAAGAATATATGTCTATTATCTTAAGCTGTGTTATCTGTAAGATATTATAGGCGGTATATAATTTTCCCAAAGCCCACGAAAGGGTTAAAAGAGTAGTTTTATTTTCGATTATTTCAAAATGCCAACGATGTCTTCACGATATTATTCAATAATCAAAGTACGAACAACCATGTTTCGACCAATCTTGGAATTTGTCGCAAAATATCTTTTGTTAGTAGTTGATGTACAAAAGTTACGAAATGCCACTGATCCTGGTCCGGTTAAAACCAACTATGTTTTGAAGGCCAAGAAACATTGGCTCCATGAACTGGATAAATGCCTTTTCTTAAACGAAATTATTAGTTATTTATAAACAATGTAACAGCCATTTTGCTGATAAGAGCAATCAACTCACGTGAGCTTAGCGTGCTACTGAACATATCGGGGGTAAACTACTCTGGTTGAAGAGGAAGAAGTGCCATCTGTCGGCATGAAAGATAACTATATCGTCTGCAGACTTCATATTGCATCTAAACAAAATTAAATCATAAAACTGTTTGAGTTCGCTCTTGTTGCAAGAATATTTTAAACATAAGCTGATTTATCGGACACCAACTGGACAAACTTCCGTATTGGCGCATTGCAAATAAAAGTTCTCGCTACTTTCTTTATGACTTATTTTTTTAGTCATCTTCGTCGCATTTCGTCTAAACGCTTGCGTGAATTTAATTCCTTGAGAAAGTATTCAGACATTTTTAATCGTATTTGTTAATGTAAAGAAGTGCTTTATTATACAATTGATATTTATTTTTCCTTCGACTCATTTTAAATTGTAATTTTTACATGCAAAAGTTGAATATTTATCTTTAAGTTTCCCATTTTCTATGGAAATTTTACTGAATTGTTTATCTAACTATTTCATTCTCTTCAAAATAAAGTTTTTTATAAAAAAAAATTCTTTTGCAAAATTAATTAAGCAGCTAAACATTCTAAATACACACATTTAAAAAAAAATATTAGACAAAATTATTTTTCCAGACTTTTATGCAATATTATGTGTCTTTCTTTAAAATTATAGTAAAGCAAGTTAGTTAAAATAAATCATAGACGGACAAATCTCGAAATCCGAATAATTTGCACATTTTACATTTTTGACCTTCACACAAAATTATAAAATCTTTTTTTTTTCTTTACTAAAATCGTTTTAATACAAACACTTTAGCATCGAAACTGCGAAGCGTAATAGTGAAATGAGTTTTTCATTTAATGTTATAAACTTCTTAGAACTTTGAAATTATTTTAGTTTAAATATATATTTTTTTAATTACGTCTCGTGGTAATTATACGAATATGTGATAATGTTGTGATAACACGACTTGCATTTTTTTAAAAACTTTTAAATGCTGAAATTAACGTAGAGGAGGGGAGGGGGGCACTTGACTGATGAAAATTATTAGTACCATCTGTTAATACATTTTCAATAGTGAAAAAAATTAAATTTAAATAAAATAAAAATATTACCGCATTCATCGAAGTGATTTTTTTCTAGTTTCATAGACAAAAGAAATCTAATTTTATTATCATCTTACATTAAACAAGACTTTTTTTTGTTTACACAGTAAACATTTAATATATTCAAGACTCGTATAAATTTCATGACATCTGCTTGAGATAATATTTATATAGTTCCTTTCCTTGTTTCTTAAGAACAAATTGAGTTGTTACAAAGACATGCAAGAAGCATATTACTAGTTACATGCAATTATCTATATCTAATGGATGAAACCAAATTATATAGTATAGTAAACATATAAATATATGCAATTATCTACATCTGGCTGATAAAACCAAATTATGTAGAACAGTAAACATATAAATACATACAATTATAAATATCTAACTAATAAAACCAAATTATGGGTACGGGTACAAATTATGGGAGGGGTGTCCAATTGGAGGAATGATTCTCCTGTCGCATCATTTTAATCATTTTCCTCTAAATCGGTATATTTGAGTTTAAAAGATAAAAAAATATATTCGTAATAAAACAACGACAACATATGTCTACATCTATAAAAGTTCGAAGGGAAGTTGTTGGTTTTTTAATGCAAAGAATTTGAAATGAAGAATCTAACTTTAACTAGGATTGCGTGATTAAAGGGTATGACATGAAATATTTATCGAAACACTTCTTGGATTATTTACCCAAGGGATAGCACAAACGAGGCTTACTAAATAGATTAACGTAAAGTATTGTAAAATACGATATTATAATTTTTTCCCTTAGGTGGATTAACCGCAAAGTTTGAGACAAATTTGCAATTTTGTTACCAGTACTACACACTAAATTTTATCTACCTAAGTCGTTCATTTTTATAACAAAAAATTTGTATACATAAATACATTGTAGAATATACTGACTCCTTGTTGATGAATCTCATCCAAAATTTCTTAGAAATATATTTTACTGCAAATACCAATGAATTTCATCTTTTCGTTTAGTTGTATTTCAAAATCATTGAATTCGCGGACAGACAAAGACACATATGTAATAAAGTTTTTATTTATATGAAACACAAAGTTGAAATGTGAACTTTTTTTCTAGCGTTAATGATATTGGTTTCCTTTTCAAAACACTCAGGAGGTAGAAATCTTGATGCAGTTTCTTTTTTAATAAGGCATCCCCAGGAATCCTAATCTTCTGTCAACACTATTGTAAAATGGCTTGAATTCAAATTTTCTTGTATTTCATTTGAAGCATCCACAAATTGATGGTTTTTTATATAGCGATGAACTTCTTTTCCTATTTTAATGGCATTGATTTCATTTTCCAAGAAGGTAGTAAACTTGATGCATTTTTTTAATGAAGTAGCTCCAGGAATCCTAATTCTCAGTCAACACTATTGTAATTTGGATTGTATTCAGAATTGTCTTTGAAGCATCCATAAAGAGGTGATTTTTATATATCTGTGAGCTTCTTCTTTTATGTTAATGGTATTGATTTCATTTCCACTTCGCCTAGGAAACAGCAACTTTGATGCATTTTTTTTTTACGAGGAATCTCCAAGAGTCCTAATTTTTGGGTCAATTCTATGGTAGGTTGAATTGCATTAAAAGTCCCTTTTTTTTACCTTGAAAGAACAAGAAAAAAGTAGGTTTCTTTTCTTTCTTTTTTTCAAATAATATGAGCAAATTATTGTACTTATTACGGCTGTTTATTTTTGGTTTCCGTTTTTAAATATTTGCGTTTTAGAATTCCAGATATTTAATTGCAAAAAATACATTAATCCAGTTTCCATTTTGGAGCTCTTTTTCAAATATTATTTATATGTGGCTATGATACAAACGTATGCAAGCAGAGTATTTTTCATTCATGGTCAGAAAAGAAAATATGGCAAAAAAATTATCTATTGAGATTAAAATATTTTTTTATTTAAGATTACAGTAATCCCAAACGAGTTCATAGCCATTTTGACCATTGATATAGATGGATTTGAGCACAGCTCCCATCCATCCCAAAATAAGCACCACAGCTTCTATTTCATAACAATCCAAACTCAAATACATAAGTAGATTAATGAACCAGAAAAAGAGGCTCCAGCGTCCAACCTCTCGCCTGGCTCTGTCGAAATCCATTTCGGAATTCAAAAAGAGATATTTATCTCCAATAAAATCGCGAATAAATCGTAAATTAGAAATCAGAATAGCATTTAATAACTCAGTTTAAAAACTCCAAGCGCACCTTTCAATGACAAAGTATAAAATGTGAGAAACAATCATTAATAACAAAGCACATTGTTTTTACAAACAATGAAATGATGCATTATAATGATTACTGAACAATACAGTTTAAGACTAAATAGTCAACAATGCTGTTTAAGACCAGTACAATTAAGCCTAAATAGCTATATTATATTATCAATAATGCTTGTTTCAACAACACTGTTTGTGACGTCATATTATACTAAGTTTTATAAAAAGTATTAAAAATATGTTCAAATATGACCAAAAAATGAAATTACCAAATCTACACCCGATAATTGCCGGTGTCCTGGCATAGAGCGCGTCTTCCTCGTGATCGAGGCGTCCCGGCTCGGGCATGGTTGTTGTTCTGTGTTCTATCGGTAAGGAGTGTGATTATGCCCCCCCCCCTGTAGAAAGGGGCTATGCAAGCGAATGTGATTAATAGAAAAAGTCGTGCTCTTGACCCTAGTTGGCGATTACAATACAAGAGAAGCAGATTAAGCTTAAATCGCTGACAATCAGAAAGCTAGCCCATGGCAAGTTCCTAAAGAAATAACGATAACGTCCGATACTTCATACAAAATTTTTATAAAAGTATACATTTTGTAGTTCTATCCATTGTGATGTCACTGCAAAAAAAAGGATATTGCTGAATAACAAATTATCAGGCTATTAAATTTAGTAAAAGAAGCTCAAAAAGTACGCAGATAAAGATGCATTTATTAATGCATCAGTTGTTTGATAATAAATATTATTATATATTAGATTTTCTTTTCAACTATAAAATTTCGAAGTCGCACTTTCATAAGTCTTTTCAGTAATTATTTGGAATGAAGTTACGCAAATTGTCTGACAATGTTGCAAAGTTTTGGAATTTTATGTATTTAATGTAAAAAATTTGACATTAAAATACTTCTAAGGAGAAAAAAAAACTATAGATACTGTAGATAGTTCGTTTTTAGTTCGTTTTAAGTTTGAATTTCAATAATAAATAAAATGATATATCCGTTGCTCTTTTTCGAATCGTATCACAATAACATTCGATATACTTGCAGAAACACAAAATAGCTGAACTTTCAAACACATTCTTTCAAGTGAGGAAGCAAAAATTGGTACATAACGATAAAAGGGTATTTGAGTTAGAAATTATTGGCGTTTCATTTCAATTGTGATTTTTTTTAAATGTAATGATGGATCAAAAAATGTCAATAAATTCTTTTTTTTTCTTCATTCTTAAATTATTTTATTTGCAATAATAATTTCAACCTCTAATTTTTAAGAAATTTCTTTTGTAATTGGAGTTTTTTTTTAATAGAATTTTTTTTTCGAATTTTTTATTGTTCCAAGTGTTTTTATGAAAGTAAGTTTTTTTAAAACTATATAATAGATCTTAAAACCTATTATATCAAGAAAAAAAAAACTATTTTACTTTTTTTAATAATATTTTTATATCTTTAATTTTTAAGTATTAATGCTTAGGGATTTTAAAAGTAAAAAGTGTTTTTTATTAATAAGAAGTTTTCAACTTATAAGGCACACTGTCTATTTTTATGTTAATAACGCATTTTTTATATTTCAAATTCCTATTTTGAATTTAATAAACAAATTAATTAAATTATATCTATTTTCTTTGTTTTGTAATTAATTCATTCTAATGAGTCCTTAAAGTAAATTTTTGTACTTTGGAAAGAAATAGAGTTATATTGAAAATTTTTTTTTCAATTTTTAGGACTAAAGTAAATTTTTAATTTATTTTCTACAATTTGCAATAATTAAAAGGTAATTAGTGGATGTATAAATGCCTTTTCCTTTTCATTGATTGTTTTGATGCTTTATACACTAAATGCTTAAAAACAAATAGATATTTAAAATCCTTTTTAAATCACTTCTGTTTTCAAATATTTTACAATATTTATGCTTTTTAACTTTTTTGTGTGTAATTGTGATGAGAGCAGAAGGTATTTTTTTATATAAAATTTGGAATCCTGATTCCAAATGACCTTCATTCTTAAAACTTGTTTCTTCCTAAATGCATTAGGCAGCTCCTTAGAATTTGGCTTTTCAAGATTTAAGGCATTTCAGTTCCTTAATGTGTTTCTGAAAGCCGTTCTCTAACGCCACTTAGGTTTCGATAACATTATGGACAGTCTTACTGTCTGGAACTTCCTCTCGAATAACAAAATGTTCATAAAACTAAATTATAGCATTTTTTCGGACACTTTAAAACGAGAATCCATTTTTTTTCTAGCCTCAGCTATATATTTTAAGACATTTCATGAAAAAAGTTTTTAATGGACATTATTCTCTTGTAATGTCTGTTTTGATTATTTCTTAATCTCCAGCTATTATCTTAAATTGCGACATCCTCCGTACGTGCATTATCAATTTTGAGAAGGGAGGGAAGTAGGTTGTTCATTTTTTCTTGTCTAAAAATTGTAATGTACTAGCATAGGAGCAAGTCAGACGGATGTCACGTGCTACATTTTGATTATTTCAGCTGATGTCAGCGCTCCTTAAAAAAATACTTTTGAAGTGTTTGCAATAATAAAAAAACAGGCTTCAAACTAATTATAAATTGAAGGGTGAAGGAATGTAAAAAGATCCAATAAAAAATAAAATTGATTAAAATGACTTCGAAACTTCAAAGCGAGACCTTGAACTTTGATAAGTATTATTATTATTATTTTACATATTGGAGAAGCATTGACAATCTGTGATCGTTTCTTTTGCTTAAGGCACTTTTTCATTAGCCACTTATTATTTATTTATTTATTTATTTTTGTCTTTCATTTACATTGGGTTAGTAATCCTGTTATTGTCATTAAAAGATGTGCATTTTTTTAAATTAAAAAGTAAAAACAAACTGGTTTGGATTTTGCAGCTGATATGTAAATAGCCTTTGTCAGTCTCTCCGATTTTATAATTTTGCTGCCCAAGTATGAAGAAGGAAGGTATATTACATCCAATTTAACTAGGCATTTCGGCACTTTTTTTTAACGATTCATTTTTACTTCAGCGTATAGACACTGGAATCACTTCTTTGTTACTAAAGCTCAATTTTCATTTTTCTTAAACGAGTGTGTGTTCCTCACAACTCCCTAATATACTGATCATGTCCTATCGTGTCATCCCTGGCGAGTTATTTGGTGGTTAATCTCTGAAATATATTAATAGTACCAAAATTCTAATTTACATATTAGATACTTTTTTCAACCGAATGCAACAAAAATTTGACACAAAGTTGCACTTACAGTCATAGAATTACACACCAAATTTTATAAGTTTAAGTGTTTTTGAATTATAGCATTTACTTATTTCTGAAAATACAGAGTGACAGATGTTCAACTCATCGATGAATTTGGCTCAAAATTTGACAGGCATCTACTCTTAAGATAATAAATCTGTTCACCAATTTCCTTTTTCTAGCTCTCTTCGTTCTATAATTATCGTGTTAACTTATAATGGAACAGCTAGACAAACGAACTTCACTTAAACAATTAAAAAAAATACTTACCTACGTACTTACGTATTAGACTGCCGATCTTTATCGTCAAATTTGAAGGCGTCGCCAATGATTTGCTAAACCTTCAATAATGGCAAAAAACCGCCATTTTTTAAAAAATTGTTCAAACCTTGACTGTCATCCACCATTTTGTTGGTTTCGTTGGCGTGACGGTTTATCGCCAAATTTGAATCCGTTGCCAATGAGTTACAAAACCGTTGGCGTCGATGATCTAATACATAGGCATCAAATTGATAGAAAACTGCAATTTGGTGTAAAGACCGTATATCAAGTTTCAAACTGTTTATCTCAAATTATTTTTGAGTTATCTTTGTCACAGATAGAAAGACAGACAGAAATTTTCTAAAAATGTATTTTTTCGAACTCAGACAGGTCTAAAACGCAGAGATTCGCCAAAATCCCTAGTCCGAATTTTTCGACGATTACCAACTTTCTTTATACTACGTATACAAGAAAGTAATCAGGAGAAAATTATTGGATATGTTTAGGAAAGATCTTTTAGAATATAAGATCTTTCTTTATCCGCCCTTTATAAGCAACAGAACTTTTGGAATATACTGGTAATGAAATTTGATGCGGCGATTAATTTTTTTCAAATTAGTCAATCATGGATCCCAACATCGGTATTCTTGACTTGCCAGTGACTTTAGTAGGGATTTGTTTATTGATTGTATTAGAATTGTTCTACCAAATGTAGAACGAAACCTTGTGTCAAACATAAGGCAAAGTGGCAATAAAAAATATCATTTTATCTCTGTTACATAAATATGCTCTATTCATTAATATTGAACTAAATAAAAGATGCACCGTAATCAAATTCTTTGATGTAAAAAAGGAAAGGTTTAGAGTTTTTTTCTCCTTAGAAGTGAAAATGTTATTAAAAGAATATTTTGTAGAAAATAAACTTCTCAAAAAATCTTTTAATTCTTATATTGAATTTTTTCCTCGGTCATTTTCAGAATAATAAGAAACACATTTTGTTTGGTAACGTATTTGTAATGGCATGTATCAAATAACATGCATAAAGTAATTTAATATATGTCATTTATTTATTAATTGTGTATAGTAGGACTACTCAACAAGTAGATTAACAGAAAAAAATTAAGAATGAAATTTGTAATTATAAGGAAATGAATGCAATGTAAGTTGTGACTAATTTCAGATTTTTTTTAATGCCAGCTTAAATTTTAGTGCGCGTATAATTTCCTTACAAAATTAGTTCATATGAGGCATACACATAACAAGGAAAATAGTGGATGAAACATGAATATTGATTTTAAAAGGATATTTCTATTCAAAATGAAATCGTAGAAGCAAAAATATTCAAATTAACCTCTCAAAATTATACATTTGCTGCCAATATTAGAAGTCCATTAGAATTTTTAAAAAAACTTTAAAAAATTATATTTCTTAAATTGTTAGATTAATTTATCAAAAATATAGTAAATAAAAAGAAAAATGTATTTTGTTTAAAAAATAGGACTGTTCCCAACGTTTCACATATTTTCGCTTTTCGACGAATCAAATAATAGTTGATCCAGCATTTATTTTATTTTTGTAGATGATGAAATTTTCCTTAAAATTTAGGTGGCTAAATTCTAAGAAATTAAAGTCCATGGTCTTTTGGGGGGAGAGAGGGAGAGGGTCTTAATAATCTAAGAATTACGAGAAAGCGTAAAAAATGAAAATGTCTTTCTCTATAATTTTTCGTATACTTCCAAAGTAATTTAGTTCATTTCAATTTTGTATTACAATTTGAAATTTGTAATATAATATAAAGCTAAAATAGTGTATAATACAACGCCTTGTCAAAATAATTTATAATACAAAAATATACTTCATTCTATTGAAGTCGAATCCAGTACTCGATCCTATACTCGAATCCAATACTCGATCCAACCATACGAAGTCAATTCAATACTCTTCATCCAATTGAAATCGAAATTTGATGCAAATTTACTATTTTGATGCTAAAGCACAAATCAAAATATATTTGTATAATTGTTTTTGCATTCATTCAAGCAAAATGACAAATAGTGCCCTATCATGAATCTGATTTAAAATATGGAATGTATAACATTCTGATGGCTTATAATACAGTAATGTTTATAATCTTTAATAATGAAAATTATATCCATATTCAACCCTCGGTCCAATTGCAATATACATTTCAAAAGTAATAATTTCCACGACAATTTTTTTGAGAAGTAAGCAATTATTTGTTAAATTTTTACCACTTAAAGCAATTTCATTTATTAGAAAATTAAAGAAAAAATAATAAATAAAAAAAGTTGCATCTGTATGATTTTTCCTAAAATCGATAATGCGAAAGCATCATTTTTAATCCGGATTTTTAATTTTGTAACAAATAAATTCGTTTCAGATTTTTTCATCATTATATGTTTTATAACTTTTAATATCTGTTTAGACTCAAAATTTATGACAAAGTGCTTTGGATTTTTTTTCCATGCATGATACCCTATAATAATTATAATATTCTTCAAGGCTTTATGGCATTCTTTAATGATATTAATTTATTCAATTACACGATAAAATAACTCAATCAAGGAAACTGAAGGAAAAGTAGATGATTTCTACATAATCGGATGCAAAAGGATAAAAAAAACATTTGGCATGTCAACTTGTTAAATTACTTTTTAATAAATTTGCTTCATAGTTAAGGAAACAAGTAATAAATAGATTGTATTATTTAGATCAATATGCATATTTTAGGAATATCTCAGACATATAAAATAATTACAAAACAAAGGATTTTTAATGACTTCATGATAAGTTATGCTTCTTCCTAAAATATTTTTTGAATGAAATTTTAGATTATGACTGAATTATTCATAATATTTTTGGCTGTTAAAGATTCAAGGAAAATTGTCTGTCTCAGTGATACGGCTTCGTCTCATTGACACTACCCACTGCAGTGTGTCTGAAATGAAAATCGAGATCGCTTCTCGCAAAACCTTTAAGTACAAGTGCACTCAGGAGCATTTCCGGAGAGCCATCTTTTGAGAAATACCAAAGACATTTCCTCAACCGGAACTTTATTCGATAATGGCATCCTGTCTTCAGATACAAGTTTCCCTCGATTTCTAGGATAAAAAATAAAATTCTATTGCTTTTTTCCCCGTTTATATTCTTACTATTAAAAATTAAAATCTTGTATGCATGATGTGGAAAGTTAAGATTTTCTAAGATTATTTAAGAATTTCTATTCCAATAGCTCACATAGATTTCAAAATAACAAAATCTGGAATTTTTAATTCAGCTTGCGAAGTTCTAATCTAATTTGTCATATTCGTGAATATTCTACCATTTTAAAGAAAACGTTCAGATTTCTTAGTATAATTATACAACAAATAAAAATACACATTTTAACAAAGTTTAATTCTATTCATTGTTATGTATTCCATGTTTGTAGAATGTGTATTTTTCGATACAATTCGACGCGTTTTCACCAATTCGATTCATTCGATACTCATCCACTTTTAAATAAATCATTCAGCTTGTTATGCATAATATGGGATATGACGTTATAATATATTTAGCAAGGTTCAGCTTAGTAGTGCTATAAATTGCAATATAATGAAATGATTTTTTGTGATCTAAATGGTAAAGAGCTTGCACTACGAGCACAACTACAAAGAGAATATTGATTAAATTGCACCAGAATCTTCATCCACTTCCCAAATAGTCCACTACTCGGTCGCCAGTTTTAAGTTCTATTGATCGAGCATTCATAGAGCATATATTAATAATTCCTATAAATCCTTTTTTTTCAACGATGAAATTAATGCGGCGGGGAAGTGGTATTACGAATTCATAATCATTTGAATTGTAAATGATAATTAAATTTGAATGGGGTCAACGCATGTGACGTAAATAGCACATGTCTTGTGACGTCTGCGCATGGCATTTAAATCTTCCTCCGCAACACTTTCCTCGATGAGTCTGTAATTAACGCCCTCCACCAAGTATGAAGCGGAACTTTTGTTTACATTTGTAGTTGTAATTTGGAGTAATTTTTATTTCCTCTTGTTAATTTAAATAAATTTTTAAGGGACTGTATTCAGTTTATCACTTAAAGAATTGATAACTGCAAGATGTCTCATATAAGGTTACAATAGAAAGAGCCATTTCAAGAATTAAAATGTATAAATATTTTGTAGGAGCTGTCCTTTATTCAAGCTTATATAATATCAATTTAGTATTTTGGATTACTTGCACTTTGTATAACTTTCAAAGACCATTAATTAACATGAAATAATTTTTTGTATTTGATTTTTAGTTCTTGGCGTTATAATAAAATTCATTTTGAGGTTTTACTATTTTAGTATGAACCTCAAAGCTTTCTTTACCTTGTAGTAATTCATATTGTTTTGTTATTGCTATGTAACCACATCTAATAACTGAAGACCAAAATGGATGGCTCCAGAGATCATTATGACTAGGTTTCTAAATACATTTATTTATTTGCAACGGATTCAAGTCAAATTTGTGTCAAGCAACTGTTGCTATAGTTAGAATGTAATGTCATTAGCTTCTTTATTTAAATAAAAATTGATTGTTTTCATAATATCCTGCTATACTATTGTGCACTTCAGTGATTTCTGTTTTAAAATATATAGGTCTTGTTATTGAAAATCAACTTCTGTAGTAATATTTGTTACATATTTTTTATTTCCAACTTCCTTGCTACATGGATGTTTCACTTTTTTTTCTATTTCTTCAACCTATCAATTTTGAATCATAAAATTCTATAAAAGTATATTCTTTCAACTCCTCTTTATATCCTACTTTACTTTTATATTTGTATATATCATGATATTATT
Source organism: Argiope argentata (assembly GCA_026289955.1). NCBI lineage: Eukaryota > Metazoa > Arthropoda > Arachnida > Araneae > Araneidae > Argiope > Argiope argentata. The sequence continues at coordinate 2,297 of JAOUZG010034267.1, read as the reverse complement.
CTTGTTTATTGAATTTACTCTATTGTATGTTTTATTTTATGTTCATTCAGTGTAATTTTTATCAATGTAACTTTAAAAATACATTTCAGATATATTCTGCCTTTAAAGTATATTGCTCAACATTATGGTTTTATGGGTGATAAAGTAAATGTTGTTCCGTATCCAGTATGTTTCTGTTGAATAAAATTGATTTCATCATTTACTTTGACATCCTTGCCATATTTCCTTTGACATTTTTATTTATATTCTTTCTGTTTAGAAAACGAAATGTTGATAAAAAGTTTTTGAGTTGTTTTTTAATAGGTAAGAACACTGAAACATCCAGTCAATTATATTTTTTCAAATAATTATCATATGTATTTTATTTTATCTTTTTTTTGCAATTTTCTAATGTATAAATAAAAATTATGAAGGCATAATTTTATTTGATTGTCCTTTAATTATTTCTATACGTTGAAATGAAATAACTGGTTCATAGGTTACAGACATTTTTTTAAAAAATGGTATCTATACCTTTTATTTTTCATAATTTACAATTGTAATCTAAATTTATTCAATATATAAAAATTTGAGTTTCATGGTTTTTTTCTGAGCAAACTGAAAACATCAAAGTCTGAATATTAATAAAAATAATTACTTAAGAAAAAATGTAATCATTTTATTCGTAAGCTTCAAAATCTTAACTTATCTAAGAGTAATAATAATTTAAAAAAAACTATTGTATATTCATAAAATTCAACATACAGAGAAGGATATGTTCTTTTTCTCTGTGATTTAACATTTAAATAAAAAAAAGAAATATGTAATTTTTCAAAAACCGCGCCTGAGTCATTTGTCAAAATGTATCTTTCGAACAAAAAAAAGATATGGAAAAGTAATGAATAATAAGGTTAGAAAACAAATTAAAAAGCCATATTAATTGATCAGTAAAGATGCATAATCCACCTTTTTTTTTGAGTAACAAATAATTTTGCTATTGATATTTTTAAATATTTGTTCCAAATATCTGTTATTTCACTCATATTATTAATTAAAAAAATTTAATTGTTATTAAATTTAAAATTTATTAATAATATTTAATACTTTATTTACTGATGTAAGAAACACGTGATCGAATTAATTTATCTATTTTAACTTATTTTTTAAATTCTCTTTCAATAATATTTATTTAATTTATTTATTAGATTAAAGAATTTTCTGAAAAAGTTAAATTAAAAATAAATGTCATTTCTTTAAATTTTTTTATTTCTAAATTCTACCAATAGATGGCTCCAGCGAAGTGAATAAACGGATGACCATTGTTGGGGTCACGTGTGACCGTCCAGAGCAATAAGTCATGTCACAGCAATAATAATGACCTTCATATGATAGCGGATTGTCAAATGCGAATATTGGAAAGTCAAGGTCGCTACAATTGAGGGGAGGGGTGACTAATCACTTTACAGTGAAATTATCGGAAAGTGAGAAGTCACTGCTCTGATAGATTTCAGTGATAAGCAATTCAGGGTTACGATTATTCCAAGAATAACCAGTCCGGTCACTTTTCAACCCATTCACAGATTTCTCCTTTTATCTTCCCGTTAAGGAGATGGAACCCTGAGGAAACAAGGGGAGAATGCTTTGTATTTCTAGGATTTCCTTCCCCCCCCTGTAGGGTCGGGGATCACCCGATACCCTTCTTTTCTTTCAGAGCTGTCGGCTTAGGCCGTTTTCAGATAGCATAGAGTCAATACGGGGAGTTGTAACAATTTGCAATTTTAGATTGAAAGAAATCAGCTACTCTTTTTATTTCTCTTACACAACACATTTGCTTATAGCCAACTTAAAGTGTTTACATAAATATCGTGAATAAATTGAAATCGAGTGACTCCTTTATTGTCTTCTTGGCCCATTCATTAAGATATATCTAATAATCCAAAAACCACATTTTATGGTCGATAAGCGCATATGCCGTTTTGTGGTGAAAAAGGCCGAATTACCTCGAAACCAAAACACAGCGTTATTTCCAAAATGTTACAACACTCACGGAAAAATGCGGAGAATCTTAAGATATATTTCAAATCTGAAAATCAGTTAATTTGGTCGGTAAGAGCCTTATCTACCCTTTTGAGGTGAGAAATGGCCAATTTACCTCGAAACAGTAAAAAAACGATAGTTACAAAAAAACCGTGAATTTTTCAAAATGAAACACATGTTACACTCGGAAAAATGCGAAAACATCTTAAGATATATCTAATAATTAGAAAATTGCATTTTTTAGTGGATTAGCGCATATGCCGTTTTGTGGTGAAAAAGGC
>JAOUZG010034254.1:32851-45440 GCA_026289955.1 Argiope argentata | reverse complement strand
ACCAACCCGCACTCCACTAATGCACAAACATATCCCATACCATCGACACCAAATCACACTCCACTAATGCACACACACATAACACATACCATCGATACACCATAACTCATGCTCCAAAATTATCCCACATCACAACTGAACATACATGCAAGCATGCTTTGATTCATTCATTACCCACGCCAACGACATCAACCTCCAGAAATCCTAACCGAGCACATGCATTACCCACGACAGCAACACCAACCCTAATATAAACAACACACTACCAATGTCACCAACCTGACATACAAATCATAACTGACATTAACCCACTCCACCAGCTTCATTTCCTGTTCCCAGTTCTCCCACTAGCGCGCAAATTACCTTGCTAACACCATAAACCACCAATATTCAACATAACGTACAATATTTGATAACACTACGAGTTAACCATGACAACAATCATTTAATCATTTATCCCAATAAAAGCAAGGGGAAATCAATTGTCCCGTTTTTATTTCCACAATCCGCTGTGTTGCAACTCCACGTCCGAATATGACATTGCACGGGTTAGACCTCACTCCCAAAGTATATTAGTTTCATTCCTCACCTCATGCCCATGCACAAGATGAAGAGCGCGGTCTTGCACGATGCACATCAACAGGGCCTATCATCGTTTGACCGAATGCATCTCGCATAATGCATCTAAATCCTACAATGATATGTATGCCAATACCCCCCCATTGGTCCGCGAAAGCCAAATATACCCCCAAATTATAAAAATTAAATTTAAAATGTACCGAACCCACCAGCCTTTATGCTACTGATTACTGAAACGTCGATATAAGTCAGAATATAGTAAATAAAATAGAATGCGATTTTCTCAAAAGAGTTAACTTTCTAAATTGCATACAAATATTCCTTTTTTTTGTATTGCTTCTATCGCCAGTTTAGGAATTTAAATATCGGATTTCTTCAAAGTTTGAATGCCAAATTTGCCAATCCTGACATCTAGATCATGACTTTGAATGCCTGTAATCGAATTGTCCAAATTACATTACGAGTAAATTAAATTTTGTTTAAAGGGCTATTCGTATCAAATACAAGAATTTGATTCTTAAATTAAAAAAAAATGGATGCTCGGATGCTCGTATCTAGGGTAAGATATTACATTATCGCTAGCGTTTTTCTTTTTCATTTCTCTAGTTTATAGTTTCAAATTTGTAATTTTAAGAAAAAATTTTGAATACTTCATATCAGAAGGATGAAAACTATATAAAATTTCAATTAATAAATATTTGAAATTTAATGTTAATACGACTCAATATAGGATGGAAAGGGTTAGAAATAAATTGAGACTGAAATTTTACAGTAAATTGCATGCTGGAAAATTTGCTATTTGATTAAATAAAGATAAGCAATTTTAAGTAATGAAATAAGTCATGTTAATGCTAACACAATAGCACTATGTGAAGGTTGCAATCAAAATACATCACTACCAAATACGCTTATGCAACAAAAACTTTAATGTAAATGGTGCTAAAATAAGTAGGAACCCAGACTATCGAGACAAAGTTAAACTAAAAGTAATTTAATTTTTATATATAAAACCGATTAGGTAATCAAAGAAAACCTGAATAGAAAAAGAATTAAATCAAACAGCAAGAAACGAACAATCGGCAATTTCAATATGCACGATAGATTTCAAATACAAGTCAGCGGGCAACACTTCACTCGTATTTTAATTAAAAAATGATGTACTTAACATTTTGTAAAATAGTAAATAAAATTAGAATTTCTATAATTTTCTCCTACTCTCTCGCCCTTAGAGTACTTATTAATAATAGATTTTTGTTATTAATCATTTTTAAAATTTGAAGAGCAATCTGAGTTAAAAATATTTCAATTTATTTGAACTTTAGATAACTATAACTTTATACAAATTTTAATCTCGATGGGTCTGAAATGCTCTTAAGCCTATAGCACTTAATTTCCTAGTTAAATATTTTTTTAATCTATGGCACAGAAAATTGGTAGGCCTTAAAGTTTCGATTTTTGATACCTAAACTAAATATTTATTCTTTGTTATGCAAAACAATTTACCTTTCATACAATAAAAATTCTGCTTAACCCGGATAACAAGAAATTGGTTTTTATACACACTATCCAGACATGCCTTTCGATTAAGTAGTTAAATTTTGTTTAACAATTAGAAGTCTTCAGATTTTCAATTCATTTGCATTACCCGATCTGAGGTTAGCCATATCAATTCTTAAACAGACGTTTGAACAACAGCATGTAATCAGCTAAAATCTAACGTTTGAATATTAGTACTGACCGAAACAAGTCAAGACTATATAATAAAGAAACTTCACGAGTTCGATAAGGCATTCGAAATTAGAAATATCCTGAGCTAAGGCAATACCAGAAGTTCAATGAAAAACTTTGGGGAAAATACAATCCATATTCAGAGGACGAGTCGATTTTCAAACTAACAATCTCAAAAATTAGGGGAATGCTCGTAAAACGGACGGTTTAATTCATTTTGGAAAATTTATTTAAACGATTTTAACAAATATGACATAGATTTTTCTACTTTCGTTTTTAATTCCAAGGGATACCATTTAAGCCAGATTATTCATCTCTGAAAGGGGATTCGATAGTTCCATACTCTAAACTGTCTTTCGCTTTTAAGAAAATTTTGAACGATTCGTAAAATCTTAAGACATTAAAATCTAAACATTTAGTATTTTGAAAGGGTGAAAGAAATATATAACCTCCGAATATTCCACACAAGTAATCTCTAAGAAACTAGGATGCCACAATTATGTAGACCTACCTGATGAACCGAATGCACTAGCGTGAGAAACACATCAGAAAATATTGTCCTCTGTCATCCAAAAATGAAATGGCACGGTGCGATTCAATTCAGATCGTGTTTTATTAAACACACCATGAAGTCTCGATAGCTACAGTGATACAATCCCTCTAGTAGGTCACAAAGGGTCCCGGTATCGCCTCTATTTTGAAATGAACCTGGAAGAGGAATTGTGGTTATTCTTTGCGCAAATTATAAGTAGCATTAAGAATTAGTTTTTCAACTTCAGAAGAAAAAAAGTATAACACTATCTTAGTTTATATTGATTTATATAAAAAAGTTTTTCACTTAACGAATCTTTTGCTCTGCGGTTACGATTTCCTAAACGAATTATGCTCCTTAAAATAATGTATAGTATCTCATTAACCCAACCAACAAAATCATTGTTAATTATTTTTTTAACGGTCAAGGTTCTATCCTTGAATCATTTATATAGATTGATTGAAGAATTTTAAGGTACAAGGGCTGTTTCATGGCACAGCAATGATGTAATATCTTTCTACAAAGGCATTAAAATATATAAATATCTCATTTTATAGCAGAACACATACCAAGTATACACCAACAACATGCCATAGCTTTATACTTTCATTAACATTTTGCACAAGAGGAATTTAAAATGATTTCAGCTTGCATTGACATTACAAATTGTCGTACAAATATGTTTGAAAGTTTTATTTAAACACTTCGATACCAGTACCAGTTTTACAGGGTTTTTTCCCCCATGATGAGTTAATAAAGTCACGATTATTATTTTTAAAATATTATCTATAACAACTAGTTAAGAGTGCACAATCAAATTTTGATTTTATTTCATAAACAGCGATGATCCTCGCGTCTTTGGATGTCAAATAAACATTGCTTAATAAAATGTTATAACTTTGAAAATAAGATGTTTGCTTTTTTTTTACACATAAAAGCTTGCTAAAAAACAGCTAATAAAAAATCAAATTAAAATCTTTTAAAAAATTGGTCTAAGGTGACATTGTAACCCGCCAAAGTATATATATACGTGCCAAATATAGTAATTTTAGGTCCAATTGTTTGGCTTGCAGAGTGCCAACAAACATTTATTTTTCATTATTAATAAAGATTCAGAAATTAACTGTATCCTAAAACATTTTTAAAGACAAATTTTACCTTCTTAATATATTTTTCTCTAGATAACCCAAACCAATTAAAATCAGATGTTATTACCCGATACAAGGTTATCATTAATTTTATTGTACGGATAAATTTATTGTAGGCATTTTTATTTAGCTCAAAAGCAATGATGTGTTCGAACTTTAAATGATTTTAAATATTATTGAATTATGAGCATTTCCAATTCAAATGATATTCTAGGTAATGAAAATAAATGTTTAAAAAGGTAGAATAGGAATTTTGAAAGGTTTTGGAATTTTAATGGCAGTTATACTTAGAACTAGATTGAATATATATATATTAGTTCCTATAAAATTTATTCAATTTAATGAAAAGTAAAAATTGAGAAGAGTTTTTCTTTTTATTTCTATTGTCCCATTTACCGTTAAAAGAAAGTTCAGTAATTCTATTTCATATTTAAACGTTTAATTTACGCCGGCATATGTATATAATATATCACGAACAACTCATTTTTGGTGATATTTTTCTTTCAATGAAGTCTTGCTTAAAAAACAGAAACGCCAGGCTAATTTTATCATAGAATAATACTGACGAATTTTCCTAAATCCAAAAAACAAATTTTCAGCTATATACCATTATACTTTATAGCAAGCAATACACCTGAAAGCTGATTTAAAAAACACCTTTGTATTTTAGATTCATTCACTCTTACGATATAAATAATGGTTGGCTCAATAATATAAATTATAATATACTTTTGATTTTCAAAGAAATTTCTGGTATAAGATATTAACAATAATATGCTTCCAAAAATATTGAAAATGTTTAGTATGAATTTATATTTTAGTAGAAAGCTTCTTCCAAGCTTTAATAGATAAAAAACAAAGCTGCTAATAATCTATTACTATATTTATACGAATCCGAATGGACAGCGTAACATACCCAATATCATTCAATGTATCAATGCTTATCAATTCTTGAAACAGCAGACTCAAAATGCTAAAATATAATCCGTTCACAAGGAGCAATAATTTGCATTATGTACCGGTTTTAAAATTTACTCGGTATATTCTCTCAAAATACGCTAAAGCAACTTTCCATACTAAACAAGAAAAAATAAACTGAATAATCCTTTCAGCTTTTATGGGTTAGCACGGTTCTAGAAATTTCTTCTAAATCGTTTTCTTCTTCCAAAGATTGGTATAAGTGGCTGGTCAGCTAGCCACCTTTAGAAAAGATTACAAAATTATTTATCCAAATTGAAACCCGAAAGAGGTGCACAAAATAAATAAAAATAGTATTACTGCGACAGATTTAAAAACAAATCTGCTGATTTTCGAAGGAAATCAGAATAAAGGGAAACAAAGATGGCCCTCCGTTCTGCAAACACTAGTGATTACTTAAATGCTATAAGCGAGATTTTCACATAAGAAGCATCAAAAAATGACGGTACTGTGTCATAGAAGTGAGTAAAGTTGAACCTTAATATTGTTTGGCTCCGAATACAAACTATTCTTTGCTGAAATATTCCATCTTAACTTTAGATGCTTCAAGCTGCCAGTTAAGGGGTCTCCGTTCTACCCACACTTCATTTTTCGTCTCCGTTTTCTTCCGTTTCTTCAGTTTATATCCAGGTATGAGTCCAAAATTCAAAATTAGAGATTAATGAACTGAGTCTTTTTTCTAAAAATGATGCAGATTTCGTTGACATAGTGTTAAAGCCTCGACTTCTGAGCCGGATGGTTTCAGATTCAAACCCGATTCCACCAAAGAAACATTGAATAAGGTGTGTGCTAATTGCTTCAAAGCCAAACGTTCTCCCGCTGGTGGGGCATAGAAACCTAGAGAGAGGATGACAGTTCAGGTGTTGCCCTCGTCATCTGACCGAGGTTCAAAATTACTAAACCTGGGCTAAAACAATCCTAGTGTTGCTCTAAAACCGAGACGTTAATATAACTAAAAACTGAGCTACACTAAAAATGATGTAAAACAAGACAAAAATATAAGATGAAAAAATAAAAAAAGAAGTTTAAAATTCTACTTTCCTTTTTAAATGATCTTGAAGAATGAAAATTTTATTTTTATTATGTGGTACATCCAGATGTATTGAACTTTATATATCTTCCCCTTTTGTATCAATTGTTGTCGTCTATTCATGCCTTTGAGCGATCTAACCGTTACTAAAATATCAACTGTTTTATTATTTTCGTTACTTTAAATATTATTAGAACCTTTTTGAATTTTAATTTTTTGCAATATAAAGGCAATTTTTTTGTATGATTTTGAATACTTTGATTAAGATACCAGATGTCTGAATTAATTAACAAAAAGCTCTTTTAACACGCGCGTCTAAACTCTTTTAAACAAGCGCGTTTTGAACTAACTGAAATCGAGATATGTAACTTTGAATTCTATTCGAATTTGTATCATTTGTTTTATAATGAACAGTACTTTTAATATGTTATTGTTGCTTATAGCATTTGTCATCGACATGCCCACTTTTAAGCGTCTCTGGTGTCAGTAGCGTTTTCTAGGGTCAAGAGTACGACTTAGCTAATCATGCGTCATAGTCGTTTTCATTGAACAGACTTCATTCCTACATATCATTCACTACAGGTAATGTAGACCTGAACCGTAGTGCGATCACCGCTGATTTCCATTTGGTATTATCTCGACGGGTATCGACAGAATTATAAGTGCACCCCCCCCCCTGTACACGGAGAGTCTTCACCCATCGGGTTTTGAACTAACAACAAAAGGGAGGCTAATCCTAAGTCCTATCAACTATCCAGCACATGCTATCTTTTCCCATTCTTTTAATATACAAACAATTATTGCCGGACGATTCCAGCCTTTACGTTTCAAAATCAACTCATTTCAAAATTTATTTTACTTCAAAACCCATTCATTATTTTCTACAATATGTTTAGATATGATATAAGGGCAACATCTTTATCCTTTTTTACAATATACTGTGAGCTGCACATGAAATGCGTAAAAACATCAGAATTTAAACATATCTTGACTCGAAATCTTTCTAACAGATGCTATTTAGTCGTATTCATTTGACACAATGTTTGTATATGGGGCTAATATTTAATACATGAAATATATTGCGGAAAACAATGTAACTTATTACATTTTAATCTTGATACTGTTATCTGATAGGTAATGCTTTTAATCTATTCGATTACTTTGAATTCTACTCCTTTTTAATGATTTCTAAATGAATTAACTTTTACTTCCTTTTGATTTAAATATTATTGGTATTCTATCAAATTTTGCTTTTTTATGATGTAAGTGAATGTTTTTTTTAAAAAATTCCACCAACTTTAAAGGAACCTTGAATGAAATCTCTAAAATATCCTAAATATATAAATTTTTACCCAACTGAAAACTTTCGGACATTCGCGTTTTTGACCGCATTCAATTGGCACGATGCTTTTAAACAATGAAAGTAAATAGGAAATATAAATCAAGGAAATAAATTTCATAAATAAATAGATGCGCATGAGAACAAATTAAAAATTATTTCAGATAATTTTAATATTTGTTTACTTTTCTTAAAAAACACTAAAAAATGCCATTTAAACATTTTATATGTTAAGATTGAGGTAAAATATAAGCTACAATAACAGATTTAAAAATTTGAAGAGAAATTAAAATCATGGAAAATGTCATTTCATCAAAAGAAAGTGTTTTATGAAATTTTAGATTTATCAAATAAAATAACAAAAATAATTATTCCCGAGTAAAAAAAAATAAACTACTCAAAATGTTTCGTATTTTCAGTTGTTTGTCAAAATACGAAACATTTTGAGTAGTTTAACTAAATAACTAATAAAATAATATTTCGATTTGAAGCAAATCACCTAATGATTATAATTTAGGCCCCTTTGTTAAAATATATGGGAAAATGGTTGTTATTGGATCACCCGTTGATAAAACACATCGGGAAAGTCTTTGTATAAATACGGCCGCGGGAAATGATCAGAAAATTCGTTGGCAACACGCCGAGGCGATCATGAATCGTTTTCGGTAGGAGATCTCCCTAGAATCGTGCATTCTGTGAGGCCAATGATTGGCTGACGATCTTTTGCTGCACGGGTTAATACGTTTTTATATTATTAATTTTTAAAATAATGGCATTCTGGTCTAAAAGCACAATGCTAAGATTATGAATGAATAATGCGCATGTGCAAGATCTTAATTTCTTGTTTAAACTTGTAGATATTTCGTAGTAATTATTTTAGATGTATAAGAATTCAAAATTTTATACTCATCGCTAAAGTAGTATGGAGAAAAAAATTAAATAAAAATAACATTAAAAATTTGTTTGCACTAAGTTAAGTACTCTCAAAATTGGAGCAAAATCCAGTAATATACTGTCCGTTTGTCGCTCTGAACTTCTAGAAGCATGTTAACTCTAACTCAAAAACCACAATGGTTCAAATATAACTTATTTGATATGAGATTTTGTACAACAATTGCATTTCTGTGTCACATTTTGATTTCAACGGTTCAAAACGCGCCTAAGATTTCAGTTTCTTGTTATTAACAACCTGTATGTCAAGGTTTAATTGTCAAAGAACTCGCCAAAAACCCAACAGAAGTTTTAGGAGCAATGCTTAACTCTCACCGAAGAATAATAATTCATAACGGTACGTCAGTTCCATGCAAGACCTTCTCAGAGGTAACACCTTTATGAGACAGCATACGGGAAAGTGTTGGCGCGATTGTTATCGCTGCTTTTAAATGTTTTAACAGAAAAATGTATTTAAGGTCAATCGCCTCATAAGTATTTATATTGGTACTCTGAGTAGCATGTTTATTTTATTGGAACGGTATTATTTCAATTTCTTTATAGATTTAAGAAAATAAAATATTGGTGCATTCAGAATTTACACATTTTTTAAAAGAAATTTCACCAAAAATTATGATCGTACTACTTTTGTATTTAGATCTTGTAAAGAATATGCTTAAATCGCATCTTTTAGTGAAAACTCCTTAACCACAGTATTTAAGAAATCAGACAGAATTGAAAGAAAATGAATTTCCGAAATCAAACTCATAATGACTAACGTTATTTTTTTTCCTTTTTTTCTTCTTAACATACAAAGTTATTTATAAATCAAACAAAATATTAAGAAGTCTTCACAATATTCCAATAGAACAATGTGTCAAAATTTAAAATTAGTTTTAATTTCCTACATAATATGATCAGGGACAGCAAATAATTTTTAAATACGCATGGGCCAAGCATGGTATATGTTTTCAAAGCTAAATATGGCGTACTTTTAAAAATATGAGTTAAGTACCTTTTTCGATTCGCCACCATATCTCCATTACAGCCAAGAGCAATTGAAAAATCAATATGAGAGAGATATTTTACGGCATTTAAATTTCTAATAGTATATAGAATTATTCTGTGTCAAAATAATCTAAATACTTTAATTGTACCCTTGTAATAGAATTTTCAGCCTTATAACTTAGTGATATGATTTCAAACAACTGCGAAACAATCACGCAAATGAATAAGAACGATTTATAGACAGAAAAAGGATATAAACCGTTTTGGGAGGCATGAAAGTCTAATAAAAGATCCAACGAATTAAAAATTACTATTATTACTGAAGAAAATTTAATGAAAAGCTATAATTTATTACGATTAAGGAATCTTAATATTACAAACAAGTAATATAAAAAAGTTCTAAATCATTTCCTACTAAGGTCAGCAAAGAAAATTTTTATTTTAGTTTCTTTTTATAAATTCTAAATCATTTCCTACTAAGGTCAACAAAGAAAATTTTTAATTTAGTTTCTTTTTATAAAACAACTACAATTGTTGTTGCTGTTCTCAGGTTCAGCTTTACAACGTAAGGAGGGGTTCAGCAGCATCTGAATTCATGGATTTCCCTAAGCATCGAATGGCTAAAGTCTGACTTCTAGCTCACAGACATCACAAACCCTTTTTACGGAGCAGACTTCATCCGTGCATTTTATTCATTTATCCACATATAGTAATCCAGATCTGAAATAGAGAACGGTCATTTCTGACCAAATACCCCTAGCGGTCTTACTCACGACATGGAGGACTTTGAAACCACGACAGATTTAACGTCCACCACACACAGGCTGCCGGGTTCGAACTAGCAGCGCAAGAATCCCTACCAACCAGGCTATCCCGGCCTAACAAGTACGCACATTATAAATAATTGATTAAAAAATTATACTAGCATTAAATTTTCAACGACCATTGAGGAGGGAAAGTCCATCGTGGCAAGGTAATATGTATTAATTTTCTACATCAGCTTGGGTAACGCAATACAGATTAAAAATTTCTAAATTTCTTTATTCTGCATTATTTTAATCCGAAAGTACATCGAAATGAATCAGAAAAAAACGATTCATTAACAATGTCCAATTTAAATGGATCTAACATTATGAAAATAAATAGAGTGGGTTAAAATATTCGGCTGAAAACATGTTAAACCTAACTTCATTAGTTTGAAGAAAAACAAAATGAATTCGTTACTTATTTGGTGGTAGGAAAATGACTAACTTTGGCGAGGAAGTTAGCTTTTAATTAATAAATAAAAATTAATGAAATATTGTTTGAAAAAAAAACTGTATTAACATCAAATGCCATCCACTATAAGTTTATAAAGTTTATTTGAACCTGAATGGATGGATAAAAGATATTTTATTAGCAATTGAAAATTTGAACAAGATATATAAATATAGGGAGATTGTGAGCTAATAGTAGGAACTGAAAAAAATCTAGATAAAATGATTGAGAAGTTTCGATAGCTTATTAACATATCAAAATCAAAACAATATTGTTTACTTTCTGCGAAATTTTTTTTTCGGGATGCACAACAAAATATAAAATAAAGTCTATTGTATTTCATTTTAAATATTCTGACTATTGGTTGAAAGTTTTAAAACTTTATTGCTTAAAAAAGGAGTGTTTCTCTAAAAGCATCAAGTTAGTAAAATAATCAAGAAATAGTGAAACTGAGGATTCTCTTAACTGATGCAAATCAAGTCTGATATTCGAACCATTTTTTTTAGTTAGATATTCCCATCTTTGCTGTCTTTTATTTATGAGAGAAAAGGGTCGTCTAATTAGATTGAAAGTTCGACCCTGTTAGAAAGTAGTCATTAATCAACAGTAAGGCCCGGGATAAAGATTGTGTTAATATTAGATTTCCTTTCATAAATTATACTTCGCCCATCTAATCAGAAATTCTCTTCCATTGTGAATGTTCAATTTAATTTGCTTACATATTGATTTCTAAGTTTTTGTATATAAATACTTATATTTAAATGTAAGTCAAAAATTTAATTTAATATTGTAGAGCTCAGTTTAATATTGTAGATTAATCTGAGATTCATTAGACATTTTAATTTTTCAGTTAACTGCTTCAATGTTTTACTAGTGGCTTGAAATTTGAGTTCATTATGTCCTGGAATCTTTTTGTAATCAAAACGCCAGATGGGAGATTGAAAAATACTTAGAATATACATGTTGAAATGCTTGATCAGTTAAAAAAAATAAGTAATCGAATTGTATCTGAAAATACTTATTTAACTTCAAGAACTTTACACAGAGTTTTTAAAAGATTTGAATCGAATAAAATAATTAAATGAAATGGCGTATTGCTCTGAACGTCGATCTTTGGAAACAGGCCGTTCGGTAAAAGTCAGAGACAGCAACAATAATACAAGTCATATCAAAGAAAAACAATTAGCAAAAAGTATAAATTTACCTAAACAGAAATATCTAAAAGAACATTGTATCTAGAGAGCACCAATGCTGCTACAACTAGGACACAAATAAAAGGAACAAAATTGGCAAAAAAAAAATTAAAAACAAAAGTAGAGTCAAAAAGGGATTTTTTCTGTGAGAAATCTGACAATAAGTCAAAAATCGATTTCTCGTGACCCAAAAATCCCAAGAAAAAAAAAAGAATATCTTAAGTAAAAATCCCTGCCTGAGGGTGACCCTTGAAAAAGTCTTCAGGCCGGATTCATTGTATTATTACTATTATCTCTACTTTTGTTTTTAAAATTTTTTTGCCAACAATAATACAAGGGGTTTTTTCTCATATGATATAAAGGAACGGAACTGAAGAGATAATTCTTTTATTTGCCTTATTATCTGAAGGATCAGATAACGTCTTTTATGTTGTGATATTCGTGGCCATTGTTTCTATTTAGCGCGGCAAAAACTAAGAACCGCGCTTCTGGAGCGTATGCCGGAGAACACACCTTCGTGTTTTCCTAATGTCTTTTAGCTCAGATTCCTAATCGTATGGAATAATTAATTTATTTTTTTAAAAAAAATTACATTTTAAGTAAATTTCAGCAATCTCACCGATCTTTAAAAGAAGACAGTACTTCTTAGAAAATAGTTTGGGCTTAATGGGGAACATTACTGCTTTTTGTGCGCTTTTAAAATTATTATTGGATTTATTTTGGAATTAAAACAGTAATCTTTATTTCTATGCCTTGAGTTTTAAAGATGTTTTGATGTCAAAATGAATAAATTTTCGCCACAGTTCTGATTATATGGTTCACTTTGACAAAATTGAGATATTTGCTATTTTTATATATATATATATA
>JAOUZG010034254.1:0-20214 GCA_026289955.1 Argiope argentata | reverse complement strand
ACACACACACACACACACACACACACACACACACACACACACACACAATTCTGCTTTATTATAAGTATAGATACATATAGAAAGATTAACTTCTTGAATGAGATCTATTGTTACACATCTATTGTGACGTAGATTGCCCCGTATTCATGTTTATGCACATTCTTGAAAGATATGTTCTATTCGGTATATACTTCAATAATTAAATAAACATAATGAAAGGTATAGGAGCCTGGCTAATTATACTTGATAAACTTATTATTACTGTAATGCTTTATTATTGAAAGCATTTGCATTTCTTGTAAATATATTTAATTGGCAACTAGGACATTTTTTATTTGATCTTTATACGGCCCCTTTACAGCAACTCAATAATGAGCTTAAGATGTAGTGTGGTTTGTAAAATTTAAAGCTGCTACACAAGTACAGCATAAATTTCGAACTTCATACGATTGAAGTATATCTTTAAGATCCCCAGTCTGTATGTGGCATGAAAGATTTAAGATGATAAATAACCGACGATTAGTTAGACACTGTTATCAAACCCAAATTCTGGCAAACTTATCAGAAATTGCGACGATATTACACAAATTGAATTTGTCGTAGTCTTTGTAATTTGCAGCACGGACCAACAATTGCAAATGCCGAGATCACCTGTGCATGATAAAATGCATATACAGTTGCTGGTTTATGCGTATATATTTCAGTTAGTTAAGCCTGATCATAAGCCTCGGCAGATAAACATCTGCAGAGGTCATCATCATTATGTGCAGATATCAGAAAACATTATTGTTGATAAACAGCTGCGAAGAAAAATAAAATACGAAAATGTTTTCTGATGAGGCAGTGTTTTACATATTATGTATTTTTAGATAACACAAGGCTCGAATATGGTAATTAGAAAATCCTCGTGCCATACCGGCGGAAGCAAAAGATAGCCTTAAAGAAAACATGTGATGTGGTTTAATGTGTGATTGACTTATTAAACATTTTTTTTTTATTTTCCCAAGTGACTGTCCGCTCTGCCAATTACCTTGATATGATTAAAATTTCGTTCCTTTTTAACCTAATGTCTGATTCCAGCAGGATGCAGCTCCATCAGACTTTAGCTTGGAATTACAAAAGATTTTAGATGGAAAATTCCCGGGGAGATGGAGAGAAAGAGGGAACCCAATACCATGGTCACCTAGATCTCCAGATATAATACCTGGCTAGAGATCTCGTTTAAGTCTGATGTGTTGCACGCGATTAATGGTGCCCACGCTATACTCATTAAATAAAACATTAAAAAAACGTTTATATTTTCTTTGGGAAACATAGCAAACCTTAAAACAATAACATTGTTTGTTTATTTGTAATATATTTTTGAAAGTGTAGTGTACCACTCTGTATAACACTAGGAAATTCGCAAGAAGTTTTCGCAATTTCAAAATGCCTCCCTCCCATTTAAAGTATTTTAACATTTGTTGGTTGTCGAAATTAAATACTCATAGAAATGTATATATGACATAGTAAAATCAATTTATTAAATTATTGAAATTTTCTAATACTTTCTTTTACACAGTATTGGATTGTAACCTTCCCGAATTTTTTATTTCATATTTTGATTTTGATAACATGATATTCGTTCAAATTATTGGTAGATTAAAAATGTGTTACTTTTAATACATCTTTAAATAAACCTTTCGAGATTTTTTTTTATTTCATACAATGCTTTTTAAAGGTAAGCATTCTATTCTCAGGGTCCTAGATATATTATTAACTTAATTAATTATAAATTTTGGTGGATAAATTTAATGCTGTGTATGAAACAATTATGCATATTATAATAGATATTAATATAAATACCCGTCTTTTGAATTATTGCACATCGTTAGCAAAGAATATCTCTCAGTAGTTAGAGTTTCCAAAAATTCTCTGAAAGTAAAAAATTAATACATATTTTTCCGCATCATATAATATGCGTTTACATTTATCTTTTAAATGGACTTTAAAATTGACTTTATCTTTTAAATAACACGTTTACCAATAAAAAAAATCAAAATTAATTAATTTTAAAATTAAGATTATTTTTGTACAGTATATTTAAAAATATATAATATAAATAGAAATAATTTTTATTGGAATTTCATTAATATTTTAAAAGTTCCTCATTAACAGCGTTATTAACGGCTTTATTCGAATTTGTGAATTTAGAAAGGAGAAAATTCTCTGTGCAGATTAAAAATAAAACTTTCGATATCATTTTATAAAGTGTTTTCCAAACATTCTTTTAAACAATAATCGTAAGATACATTTTATAAAAAATAGTTGTCCGTATATAAAGATAATTGAGAAAATAATTAT
This sequence comes from Argiope argentata, assembly GCA_026289955.1. Lineage (NCBI taxonomy): Eukaryota > Metazoa > Arthropoda > Arachnida > Araneae > Araneidae > Argiope > Argiope argentata. The sequence goes on along the minus strand of JAOUZG010034254.1, from coordinate 17,871 downwards.
AATGTTTAAATCATATCTATTCAAAAACATTCTATATGCTATTATTTAGATCTAACTGAAGTTTCCATTACTGTAGTCTTTGGCATTAAAAAAATAATAATTGAGATAAAAATAAATAAAAATTGAATTTCTATTTATAATAATATAGTAGGAAGGTGCAATTTTGATATTTTATTTTGGGGGGCCCTTTTAAAGAAATACGTCACTACTCATCAGAGCTGAGTTATAAATAAATAAGTACAATATCACAAGTTTGAAGTAAAGGCGAGAGTGAAGGGAAGGTTTGAGTTTTATACAATGTTTTAAAAACCGCTAATCATTTTTCTCATGCTCTCATGTGATTTAAACAGTAGTGCACTTGAACTTGCTAAAATTAAAATGGAGGATTATTTAAATTTCCAAAATATTCGAATTTATTTTCGAAATTTTTTTGCAGATCAATGTAATTTCTTTTGAAATTTGAAAGAAGTAAGGTATTGGGATTTATAGCAATAATGGGTGTTATCCCCTAATCTAATCTGTTTTTCTTTTGATGTTGGTTAATGGCTACAAGTCTGCAACTATGCCAAATTTCGTTTTAAGATATTTATTCTAAATTAAAAGGAATTTTATTTCTTTTCCACTTTTACCGTATTTGAAATTTAAAATTGTTTTTAAATTAAAAAAAAATATGTACGAAACAATTAACACTTAAGCATGATCTGCAATTAAGTATTTTGGTATTTCTACTTGACGTAATATCAGTTATTTTACTCCTAATTATGAAGAAATTAAATAAATAAAAATTATTTTGGAAAAACGGTGGAAAATGCTTATATAACGTTTTTCGGAGCTCAGGTTCTGAAAGGAGAGGAAGACAGTAAAATCTTGTCCTTTATGTTTGTCCAGTTTACATATTCAGTTTCAGGGTTGATTTGCTTCGTTCTTAATATCCTTAATATTTCTAAATAAGTTAAATAGGATATAATATTTATTTAAAAATATAAACAGCAGAATTTTTTTTTGTTATTATTGATATTAAAAATAATGTCATGCCTTAATAATTTTTGGAGAGCGCACTCTTGTGAATTACTTAAAGACTATGAAGAACCCTACCGGTGTTTTCTGTATACGAAATGTGTTTTCTATGACATTAAGCTCTACGTTATGTCGTCTACTGAATTCATTCCAAAATCGCGGCGCGCAAGATCATGTTATATTTTGTCGGCTTTGAGAACATGTGCTGTTGTTGATAACTCTTTCGGCGATTTAAATCAGCGTAAGACGTAATAAAAATTCGAATTTGTGTATCAGATTGCGTTTTGTTTAGCACTTTATCTCTTCATTTACTCCTGAGTGAGTATAAATTTATCAAAATATTGTTTATTTTATTTTACTGATATTTTTAATATCCGTCAACTGTACGGACTTGCGATAACAATTTCTTTTTTTAGGTTGCTTTTATTTGTTTACACTTCAGCTTCTGTTTGTTTTGATAAGAGAGGTGTCAAGACAATTTTTAGATTTGTGACGTATTTTCAGATTTTAGTTTTATATTGTTCTTTTTGCTGTGCGTATGGTGTTTATTTACATTTAATTTCCGGAGTTTTGACACTTCCTTCATCGGCACACAAACCTGATAAAAATTGTACTAAAAAACTACCGAATTAAATTCTAATTGCTCTTAATTTAAAATCTAAAACTGAACTTGAAGCTATCAAAATATTCTCAAAGACAAATTTATTTTAACTGAATTTAATTTCAAATATTTTTTTCATTCAAAGAACCTATATTTTGAATTGCTTATTTTATGCCTAATATATATTAAAAAAACTGAAAGTAAAGCAAACAGATTTCCCGATGAAGAATTTTCAAATTGAATATGGGTGCTATTCCTATGCATGCATTTATTGACCAGTATTTATTTGCATGATTTTTTTTTTGTCATTCAATATTTAAATCTTGTATGTAAGCACAGTATTGTAAAAATGATATCCCTGGCGTTTTATTCTTTTTGAATCAGTTTACAGGAACTTGCAAAAATCATTGATTCATGTCCAAAATATGTGGCTTTTTAAAATTAATTTTTTGTTGTTTTAAAGTGAAAACATGTTTATAAATAATAAATTTAAATGGATTTAATAAAGTTGTTTATTTTTTAAAAATTTCACATTTAATGATAAATTTGAAATGCTTAGTATTTTATTTGCTGTAATTTAAATTTTTGAAAGGAATGTTGATTAATATTACTATTTTCTTATTTTTAAAGATTTATATAATTAATGTAAGCATTATAATTAAAAAATCTGAATTATTTATGAAACATTTCTTTAAGTCAAAATAATGATATCATTAATAAATTTCATTGATGCACAGTTTTTAAATTTAAACATTAATTATTTAAAAGTATAGTTTGAAAATAGAAATCTGTAGCTCATACTATAGCAAGCTTTAATGTGTTGCTGAATATAGTTTTCAGAAAATCCTTGATGTGTAATATTCATTTAGTTTTTTTTAAATACTGTTCAGATATTTCGGTTTACAGTTTTAATTTTTCAGTTACTTTAAAGTTTATTTGCTTGTTTTGGTAAGGTATTTAATGTGGAAGCTTTACACATTATTATTAATTCATTGTTTACTATACCAAATAGTGAGTATTTCTTGGATTAAAATTTTAATAAGATTAACTTGGGTAAGAATTTTTACTAGTTCTTTCAATCTTGGCCATTATACTTTTCCATTTACTCTACTGCAAAAGATTTTTAACATTTCAGCAAATGATATGTAAATTTTTTAACATTTATTTTTTCCTGTAATCCAGTAATGTGTTGAGTTCATATTAAAATATATTTAAAATCTTATCAGTTCTTAGAAAAATGTTGGTTTTAAATATATTTTAAATTTTATCTTGTTAAATTTTAGAACATAATGATGATAACATATGTTTAGTATTTTTTTTCTACCGATCCATTTTTGAATGAAGTTATCAATAATTATTTTGGTAATTATAATAGTTTTTTTAAAAAAAACTTTTGTTGATGGATTAAAAAATAGAAATGTTTTGTGAGAAATTTTCCTCAGTGATTATTTTATCTGTGGTTGCTGTTTAAGATCTCCATCTATAATTTAAGAAGTTTGATTTGGAAGAATAAGGTTTTTAAATAATAATAAATTTAGACAAACATTTTTTGTATGAGTTTCATTAAACATGATTGTGACTTATAAATGTTGGTTGGATTCTTAAGTGATTTTTTAAAAATATTGATACTAATTTTTAAATTCAATATATTACATTCTTTTATATTTCATGCTTATATTATTATATAATTAACATTTCAAAATTGGATATCTATTCTAAAAATTGTAAAGTAATTTTTATTATATGGAAATCTTTAGTAAAATAATTTTCCCTTATTTGATGATAACAAAATATTATACAGATTTATCCAAAATCCTGAAAATACTATTGATAGAGATTTTGTATGCATTTTTTAAACTTTTATGATTTGAAATTTTAAAAAATATATATATTGTGGTTTTTTAAAAATTTGTTTTGTTCAAATATTTTGTGTGTGTATAAATTATCAATTGAGAATTGATGACTATAAAAATAGAGAATATCTTGTAGATGTAGACTATGAAAATAAAAAATACCTTTTTTTTTAAAAAATATATATTTGTTTTAGTTATATAATTTTTATTTTATTTATTTATTCGGATTTGTATAACCTTGAAAATATGATTTATTTTCCCATTTGAAGATTTTTCTTTGTAATGTGTCTTATGTAAAAAGTGTGATTTAACTTTTTCTAAGACTTTTTAAGAACTTTTTTAAAGATTTACTGAAGACCTGTATAATTATCACTTTTTATCTGAAAAGCATTTTGCAGTCTCTGAATACAATTGTCATGCTTTTTTGAAATAATGTATCATATATTAACTACCTTGAACTGACTTGGGGTTTACTTACTAAAAATTTGTATTGAGCAATCTAAATAACTACTACCTACAATATATGATGTCTCTGTGTTATCAAAAGTATTTTTAAAATGCTCTAATGCTAAATATTTTCTTAAAAATTACTTTTTAAAGACATGGCAAATTTCCATGGAAATGTGAGTTTTGGGAATTAAATTTTATTTGTGAAATCAATTACTATTCTTTTATAAAATAGTTTTACAATGCTTTTAATACCCAAGCATTTTTTTCTCGTAAATTTTATTCTGCAGTTAATGATACTTCTCAATTCTTATATTTGGCACAATTCTTGATTTTATAAATCTTACAATTTTATTGCTCTAAACCTCTGTCATTGCTGATTTTACCATATTTCTTTTTTTTCTTCATTAATTTATGCTTCGTTTTTTTTTCTTTCTCATATGCATGAATTCATATGACAAGGAAAAAAATCTTTTGGGTCTTATAATAAAAGTTAGTTCTATCTAGTTTTCTAAAAGAATAATAGTTAAATATTATTCTTTTAGAAAGCCATTAAATAACATAATTTCTGCTTACATTTGAGAGATTTATTTGTGTTTGAAAAACATCACTTCAAAATTTGCAACAATTTCTCGGTGCAAATTTCTTAAATTTTTTTTAGAATTATAAATATTGAGAATTTAATTTTTTTTTGTATATTGATCATTTCCATTATAGTGTTGTATGGTAGTTATGAAGATATGATCAAAAATGTTTTATCTGAAAGTCTTAAATTGTGATTACACATTTTTACTGCCATAGTAATTTTTTCTCGTATGGTATTTAGAGAACCTTGTTAATTACAGTTTCGTTTATATTACCTTTAAAACCAATATCCTAATTTACCTTCCTTTCTCCTTTAATATTTTTCTGCAAATTTAATTAGAAAGCAAAGGGAAAAGAAAAGGAAAAAATCAATAGGTTATTTCAGTATCTTATTTCAAATTTTGAACTTACTAAATTGCAAAATCTGTACCAAATAATTTTTCTTGTATAATTAATTCTACTAGACTAAGTCTAACTGATAAATGTGTACAGTATGAATAAATTTAAAATTTAATTAGATGAAGCTTTGTAAGTGGCTTTATTTTTCTGTTTAAATGTAAAAAATTAGAATCTTTCATACCATAGCTTCATATTATTATTAATTACCTTGTTCTGCATGGGAAAATTCGAAGTGCAAAGAAATTAGGATGAGTTATATATATATTATTGCTTTTTTTTTTGCTTCTACCTGTTAACAGTTATATATATAATATATTATTAATGATTCATGTATGTGTGATAAATTTATTCAAATTTAATGGTAAAGTATTTTTTGATTTTATGAATAAAAAAAGTGTGAATCAATTTTCAAACTTAGGAAAAAAAGTCATTCATTAATCAAAATTTCAGAACTTAAAATAATTAAATAATGAGTGCTGTCATGAACTTAATGTATTAAGTGCCTTTTAGTATCTGATTTTTTTCATAAACATTATACCATCTTTAATCTACCCATCTGTTGATTTTAATTTTGATATAGCATTATGCATTAATAAAATGTCAGTTTTATTGAGTTAACATCTTTTTTCACATTTGAAAGTATTATATGTCAGTTTAATAATAAATTTGTATTGTTATATAGCATTTAAACTGTTATTCTTTGTTTTATGTATACATTATTATATCTTTGAGAAATTGCCTAAAATTGAAATAGGGCTTATTTGAGATTGATGTATATTAGCTGTTATTAAAGGAAATGGAAACTTGGCTAGTAAACATAGGATAGTAACTCAGATGTTGATTTCTATATCTGAATGCATCGGGCTATTATCAAACGTTTTGGAAATAAATAACCTGATTTCTAATTCAAAAAATAAAAATTGTGCATGAAAAATTCAACATTTAATGAAAAGCACATATTATCAAGTTTTTGAAATCTTATTTTACTACTTCAAAATGCTAAAAAAAATATTTTGATCTGATTTTTTTTATGTGTTTGTGTGTGTGTAAATTACATTGCTTTAATTTTGGGATTCTAGAAAAAAAGCTTGTTTGCTTGGTGAAAGGTTTTATAATTGGATTAATTTTTTTTAATTAGAGCAATTTCTAGCTGATAAATATACTCATTAAAATCTGAAATTTTTTTGTGCGTTGTACTTTGTTTTGTTCTTGAATTTTATGCAATTTTGTTTTTTCTTTAAAGACATGTGGAAAACAGTTTTCTACTTAAAAGATGTTTGAGGCAGATTGATTTTGCCTGGTTTTAATTATGTAAAGTTGGCCATAATTTGATGTTTATTCATTATTATTATTGTAAATATAATATAATATTATATAATTATATTACTACAGTTAACTGTTTAATTATTTATATTATATAATACCAAAAGGTTTAGCTTTTTTTTGCAATCTCTCCATCCCCCAAATCGTTCATTATTTCATAATTTATATTTAAGAATATCTCCTTATGAACAGGCATTTTATTGATTGAAGTTCAATTGTAATGTAGTTCAAAGAAAGCATTTTTCGCTGTAAATGTAATATATTCTACCTTTCCTACCTACCTACCACTTTGCGGTTTCAAGAAATATTTCTTATCTACACAGTATGCATGTTTCAGCTAGATTGCTCGAATATTTTTATATTGGGACGCAATATTTCTTGTAAACTCTAGTGTTAAACAATGTTCTGTGGCTTTGTATCCTATCTTATTTCGGTTTTTTCAAATATGCGATAATGATGTTAAACCAGGAAGTTAAAACATTAATGGATGATTCATTAAAAGTTTTCCTCTTATTTTTTCAGGAATAACATATTTGTTGTTTGTTGTCATAACCGCAGTTTGAATCTTTATTTTCCGTGTCAGGTAAAAAGGTCATGGTATTGTAACTTCCGGTTATATTCATAACAAGCTAATTTCAACGACCATCTGGTTCACCTGGAATATGATCGTGGTTTCATCTTCATAGTACGCCTAATGCAATGCTTCACAATTTTAAAATTAATTAATTTTAAATTGACTAACGCTTATAGAAGGTTCACAATTATCTATTATTATTAGCCACGTAATTTGTTTACCCAATTTCGGCAATATTTCACTATTAATACTTTCATTATCATTATAAATATCAGATAAATGTATACCTTTATTTTTTACAATCGCTTCAATCATTTTGAACTGCAGAGTTTATATAACCCGTATGCACTGCGATGTTTATTTTGAAACTAGTTTTTCCTTTATTAAAAATATGAATTGATCCACATGTGTTATATTTTGTAATTCTGAACGTGTGCAAATGATCTGTGATATTTATTCAAGTTATCAGGAAACGCCTTTCACGACACTAGTGTACTATAGCTACAAAATATAACCTTTGACATGATTTTTTCCATTTTTATTTGATCTATCATGTCATATGTGGCACTGAAAATCGAATTTCTGTTTTTAGACGCGTTTCTGTCAGCCCAAAAGTTTGACATTGAACTACAATTGTAGCAACAAAATCCAATTACCAAATTTGATGTATTTAAAGCCATTACGATTTTTAGCTATCTTGTTACGTTTCTAAAAGCACAGACTCACAGACGGTCAACCACTTTGTAAATTTGGCTCAAAAATTGAGTTTTCTACACAATGGATACATAAATTTCTTTATCGAATTTTATCCATCTAGCTCTTTTTACTTTATAGTTATCCTTTTAACTTACATTCCAACAGGAAGCCAGATTTCGAACAGATTTAGCTCAATGTGTGATAGAAATCCACAAATTTGATGTAAAGACCGAATATCAAATTTCATAATTGCAGTTCAGAAGAGTTTTCAGTTATCAGACGAACAATTTTCAAACATGTGTTTTCCTAACTCAGGGAGCTCTGAAATGCAGAGATTCGTCAAAATTGTGAGTTCGAATTTTTTGTTGATTACAATACTTTGTATCACGTAAATAAGAAAGTAGTAGTTAAAAAAACACACCCACTTTATTAGCTTATTACAAATGCTTGGGAGAAAGTAGTTTATAACAGCCGGTTGTCATCACGTTGACAAAAGCGTGTATAAAAAAATAGGTTATATTTAAAGAGTTATACACAATATTACCATATTCAATGTATTTAAACTAAATTTTTATATGCAAAAGTACTTTAGTATCTTCGTTAATGTAAAAATAGATAAAAACAGGCTGGAATACCCTTCTCAAAAGTTTCTAATAAATTGTCATGCTAGAGAACGCTTTACATTGCATTGGCGTATGATAGCGTACCGTTTGCCCACTCATATTTAAGAGCACACGGACCGCCAGATGTGGATCCTATTCACTAGTAGAGTTATTGTGTCTGTCCATTTGCTACTATCCAGATTTGGATAACAAATGGGTAACCAGTTTATTTCAAATCCATCCATCATGTCTTCAAGTGATAGGAACGTCAAAATATCCAGATGTTAAAATTTACTGTCCCTTGTGAAAATACTCCTGAAGTCATCCAGAAACGGTCAATCACCAGCAACCGTTGTCTTGAGCGTCGAATCCAAGTGCACTTCAGACGATGTTAGTTGCGATCGGCCACAAAATAGACTCTCTCTGGAATGTCAACACGAGTGGAAACCATTAAAGAAGTGTTGCTAAGTACCTATAAAGTGATAGAAATTCAAGTTTACCAATAGGTAAACTAGTAGCAAAAATTTAAAAAAATAAATAAATTGCGGCATTTTTTTTTATAGAACAGAGAATGGCTTCGAATTGGAATTTGGAGGGAACGTCGGTATGTAAAAAAATTGTACATTTTTTGACAAACTTTCTGTGATTTGGGCTTTGCTGTTAGGGTCCATCCAATAAAGATCGGTGGATTTTAGGAGCGGCCCTGGAGTTGTCTTTGAGATCTAATAGCCTATTGGCGATTTTTTGGTGATTTATTCTCCGATTTGATCCAGGAATTGCTTCGTGATTGAACTTTTATTTGTTTGTAAATAATATTAACCTTGATGAGAGCAAGTTGTATTTTGTAATTGTATAAGGTTGTAAATAAAATAAATATTTTGGTACGCTATTCTATTACTTGATTTGTCTTGATTAAGGTAATAAGATAGTTACGAAATATTAACCTTTGGCAAGAATTTAACATTTTTACTGTATCTACTGTGTGATTCTTGACGAATTATTTGACAATAAATGCATGCGTTTGATAGCATTCAAAAATAAAATTTTTGTTTATATAAAATCAAATTTATGTTTTTCCTCTACCGATTTAAACAAAAATGTGATGCGTTTTTCACACTTAAAGTCCTACAAATAGAAACCAAATTTGATATATATATATATAAGTCATTGCGTTTTTGAATTATTTGAATTGTCATATTTGTATTTTCTGAATGATCAAATCGCCAATCAACCTGTAGTTTGATTTGGCTCAAAATTTGACTGGTGTTGACGGGTCGCGAACCTTCTAGATCACTCAAGGCGCATCTCGGTTTCTATTGGGCGGATCGTGAAAATTCTTGAAATTTACAACAATATCCATTTAGTCGCCAAATTCGTCTCCAAGCTCTGCGATCACTGATGTAGCACCCGCTCAGCACGCAACAAGGCTGATCGTAAAAGTCTTTCTTACGATGACACTGTTTGTGCTGGGAAGCAAATTTACAGTTTTGTAACAGTATCAAATTTTAACCGTCTAGCTGAAGGAGTTCTTGAGTTTACTTTGCCACTGACAAACTGACGGACATTTTCTAAAAATATTTTTTTCGAACTTCGAATGGTCTAAAACGTGAAGATTCGTCGAAATCTCAAGTTCGAAGAGAGAAGAAGAATGTAGAATACCAGAGTATGCAAGCGATACTGGTTACATGGATTATACATGCACACTGTTTTGTCAGTCATTTGAATTGAGCTCTCTTTTAATAAATCCATCAGTTGAATTACACACTTCAGCACTTAAGAATTTAGTTCAAATTGCGTTTTTGCTTTTTCGTGTTAGAAGGAGAGAGTAAATGTTGTAATTACCAAAAGATTCGAACTCGAGATTTTGACACATTTTGGCATTGTGTCTGTCCGCCTTGGACAAATATAACTTTAAAAAATGCTTTGAACGTGACGGATAAAATTTAGTATATGGTCTTTATAAATAAGTAGTAGATTTTTATCAAATTTTGCGCAAACTCTATTCAGAAGACATCTGTTTCTTCGTCTGTCCGAATATAACTTAACATTTTAACTACAAAACAAAAATAACTAGTTTGATGAAATTCAGTTCACAAATTTAGCATTTATTGCGCTGACGCCTTTCAAATATTAAGCCAAATTTACGTGAGTTTGGTCGTCTGTACTTGCAGAAACATGTATATTCGACTTTTAAAAACGCAATTATTTAAATAATTTAAATTTGGTATAGAATTTTGTGTAGTCTAGAATCAAATTTTTGTTTTTATCGATTGAGAAAACTTGTATAAAACATAAATTCTATTTTTGGATACTATTAACACATTCCTAAAATTAGTCTAAAAAATAAACCTTCGGAATTACATGAAAGATTTAGTAAAGATATTGAATTCATGTCAATGGTTAACACTTCGTAACTATTGTACAGGTATGTTCTTTGGGCTATCACCTTTGTTAGAGAGCATACGCGAAAGTTTTGAGGGGACTATCTCAGCTTGTTATTTTAGCAGCTTCGTGAAAATGTGTATGTTTTGATTTATTTATTTACTACGTTTTACGACGGTGGTGCTTCTATGTTTACATTGACTATTGTTAATTAATATAATCGTAATATTTTATAATTATTTGTATTTGTATTTTTGTATCATGTGAAAACATGATGTTTTGATTTGAGGTTTCCGAAGCTTCAAAATGCGTAGGCAACAAATTGGCGATTTATCTCTTTTGCGGCATCATTTTTCCGATTTTATGGTTATTAGAAAATAATGCAAAACTTTGTCAGATTTGATTTTTTATCGCCAAAAAAATCATTTAAAAATATAAGTGTAATTTGTAATGAAAAAGTTTGAATCAATAGCAACGTTGTTACATTTTTTGTTGTTGTAACAACGTTATAAAAATGTTACAAAATTGTAACATTTATTGTTAAAACGTTTTTATCATGTGTGAACATGATGTATTGGTTTAGGGTTTTTGAAGCCACAAAATGAAAAGGCAGATAATTGGCGATTTATAACTTTCGGAGCTTCAATTTTATGCTTTTAAGATAATTAGAAAATTGTACAGATTTATCTTATTACCCTATCACGACTTCATCACAAAAAGTTACAACTTGACATGAATGTCCGCCATGCATCTGATTCTCGATATATCGATGCATTCAGATTTTGATTATCACATGATTGTTTCAAACATTTTTAATTTAGTTAATGACTTTAATTAATTAAGGCAAACAGTGCCTTAAAAATAATAATGTTCTCACATGATAACATCAAATGTGAGTTTTAAGTTTTTTTAATTATTACTATAGAGTTATTGTTTTAGTAATGAGACTAATAATCTTTTCTCTGTTCAATCGACTTTCCTGTAACTTCTTTCAGTTTAGTAGTTTTAGGCGACCGCCTGATCGGCAATTCGTCATGCCGTAAATGACGTAGCGACAGGATAAACTAAATTCCTTATTCTGTCTAACTACATTTATATGACATCTGACTCATTTTTCCTCCGTGTTATTTTAATGCTTACTTGAGATGCATCTGATCAACATGATAGCTGAATTTCATTACATGCGTAATGTTATAAACCATTACTTGAATTCCTTATAATTATATAATAATGAAAAAGTCTGATTAGTTAGATGTGCTTACTTTGGCAAATTAATTGGAATGAAAATTAGTGAAATTGACCTAATTGTTAGCGTAGGAGGCAAAGTTTCATTTTGCTATATTTTTCAAAATGATGGTTGAGTGGATAGATGGTATTGATGCATCTTGTGGCTATTAATTTTCACCCGAAATATAAAGGAGCAAAATTGGTGCATTTGATTTTTTATTTAATAAGTATGACTAGCAAGATCAAACTGCTCTTACTCGTCTCCTTAGTGGCCGTCTATTATCAATGACTTTTGTTGGAGGTGATAAACAGTTCGAAATCTTTACTGAATGTTCTTCAGTATAGATCTCATTTTATCTTGTCTTTGGCTTACCAGGAAAGGCCTGGTTCATGATCCCCTTTTAGTACTGGACTTTCTCAGGGTGAATGAGTTAATGGACCTGATTTAGCTCTGCTGGTCACGGGGATGAGAAACAACAACTAGCGAGCTTTTACGAGATTTTTTTTTTCCTTCTCGGAAAATTTACAATAAAGCAATTTTTTTGAAATTTTCTCGAAAATGACCGATGGTTGAAAGAAAAACATCATTGGTTTGATGTAAAATTCTTATGACCATTGGTGGTATTAATTTGATGTGAAATAAAATTTGACAAAATGGGTCAGTGCTTGAGAAATTGGGAAGAATAGTTATTTTTTAACAGATGATGGGTGAATAGCTGATCATCAAAAGTGGACAATTATATATTAATTAATTTATTTGTACTTTTTTTTTTGAGAAATTTCTAGAAAACACCTTTTTCGCATTTCTAGAAAAATAGGATACGTGAATAAGTATACACATAAATAGTGGACAAACCTATCCTTTTCTTCTTTCGAATTTTGTGATCTTCGAAGATTTGTTTTATACCCAACCCTCTTGCTCGTTATCTTTATTATTTGTCTTTCCAAGTACCCAGCGATAAAATTCATTTTAGACCGCAGAGCACAAGATCGTAATTTTGAGATGGCAATAAGAAGCCGTAATACCTGTGTTGTTATTTTTATTCCACGAGTACAATGCAAATTTCGTGTCCTTACATTATATATTCTATCTCCTCTTCTTCCCATTATGACAGACACTCATGGCTGGGAATGGAAGCAGTTTTCTTCAGACACAATAGGTGGTGGGTCTTCCTCGTGACATTTCTCCTCTTATTTTTAATGTCTGTGGCAGCTGAAGAGTCAAGGTCGAAGCTGTTTTTTAATTTATGATCCCTTTTCGAAAGCTGTTGTGTGACCCAGGAAGTTAAGCCAGCGTTTTGCAAAACAAGAGTGCTAAGCTGTTTTCGACAGGTGTTATGCGGGTGAAATTAATTGGTGTTGTTATTTGGATCTTATTTTGCCATTTCAAAACCAGATATTTTGAAATAAACATTGTATAGGTTTAATACGAAAAGAATCGAACCTGTTTCTTACAGGCGGTTATGAATTACACCAGTAGATTTTTTTTCCTTTCTTTTTACTATGTAATTGATAAGGTAGTAAATCATATGACTTTTTCCCATTTAACCTTTGTACCTAATCTGTTAATATGTCAACCCTGTAAATTGCGTTATTCTGTTATCTCATAGGAATTCTATGAAACATTTATGTTGTTGTTGCTTATCCCCCTTGGATTGTACATCAATCCAAACTAAGTACAAGAGATCTGGAAAAGGGGATCTAAAGGTAAAGACCCTGAGCACCCGAGGGCAGAAGTCTGATTTTAGCTCATATGAAGATGATACACTCTCGCTTGCACAACCTAATTTACTAGGGAGCTCTTTCACACACCTCACAGATAGAACAAAGGTTAACAACAACCATATCCAAATCAGGTTTCGAACCTTGAATGCCACTTCACGGATAATACGCGCTGCCCTTAGGCCAGAACGCCAGTTTGAAAGAGTTATTCATTCTGGAAATGATGTATATTCAAAAGTATTCCACGTATAATTTTGTAGTATATAAAAATAATCACAAATTTGTCAGGTTTTCCGTTTCTTCAAATACTCTATTTGCGTTCTGTAGTCCAGTCATCTTATACGCCCTGGTCTACACATTTTGCAATGTCATCTCTGTAGCATTGTTTCATACCTTGATAATTTCTAATGTATGATTTATGGAATATATAACATTAACAAAGGTTTATTGTTCCTTTTTGTGTGTGAAAAAGGCTCTGATTGATGCAAGATATTGGTATATGTTGTAATTAGGATTATTTCCGCAAACGGTTTAAGATTACACACACGCGCGCGCGTACAATATTAACAGGGTAGAGCACCTCTTCATAGGTACATTAAAGTATTCATCGATATATAAACAATAAATTTATGCATCACTGGATTAGATAGGTTGGTGAGGGTGTGCTTTCCCCTTTCCCCCTTCCCTGAAGTTACCGAATTTAAAGTCTTGTTACTTCTTTTTTTGGGAGCACGTTAAGGTCTATATCCTTATTACCAAAAATATTCGAACACAAAAACTGGGACTGAATCGATGCTGCAGTGAGGATTATTTGCAGGGTGATGCGATAAAGTGCTTGAAATGAATTCATTTGATTCAAGGGGCATATGTAGAACATTTATAGAAAATGTTCTACATATGCCCCAGAAAATGATGAATTCGCTATTATTTCATTTATTATTTATTTGTACAATGTGTACATTGAATATTTGGTATTTCGAGGATGAAAGGACCCTTTGTAGTGATCTGCAATATAGTGACTACTTATTTGCCGAACTATATAAGGATTGTTGGTGAGGATCGTCAAGAATAAATAATTCCGTATTGTGTGACCAATACTTTCTATACTCGTTTTAAAAGAGAAGTGAAAGTTAAGGCCCAACTACTTCGAAACTGTACAGTTAAATGAAAGATCGCTACCAATCAAAACCGCTCAGCACGGCAGTACAAATAGCTAAGAGAATAAACCAAAAACCTTCAGTTAACGTCTTCGTGCTAAGAATCTGTGAATTGTTCCCCACCATTGTACGGGAAATCTATTTTGACCATCTTTAGAGACGTGCCTGTGTCTTTCGCAAAGCTTTAAAAATATTAAATTTGAGTGTGTACATAGAAGAAAATAAAACTAGAATAAATAGATTAAAATTAACTAAGTAGCTTAATTTATATAAAATGAGTGAAAAGAAAATAGCAATGCAGTAACAAATTATGAAACAAAAGCTAGTAAAGTGAAGTCTTAGAATGGTGATTTTTTTGTACCTATTTGGGGGGGGGTGTAAAGAACATTTCCGATGTAGTATTTTGATCATGACTGCTGCTCCCCTTGATATACAGTGACACAAACAATTGAGGATACACAAGGTTTCTTACTAGCTACTCGACTGCTATATCCAGCATGTCTAATCACATTTCTCACAGTTTCAGCACTTACACTTCTGCCCATTATTCGAGAAGTTTCTACAGCTAGTTTGACTGCACTTAGTTTAGGATACATCTTGATATCTTTCAAAATTTTACTTTTGGCTACATCAAGCAGAATACTTTTCCTTCCTCTTTCTTCCACTTTTATTTTCAATTAATCCATCGCTTTTAAATCTTCCAATGAATTTCTGGACACACGAGTGGCTTCTACCGACAATTTCAACTATTTCACGGTAATATTTTCCTTTCTTAAATAACCTTAATATAAATTTTCTTACATCAATACTGGTCTCTCTCCGAAGACCCATTTTCCATTTAAAATTGCGACTTTAAATTCACATAAACAACTTCAAAAGACAAAAGTAGAAGTCGAAAAGGTTTAAGATAAAATTGGCCAAACTTAGGCTATTACAGTAGCAAGCAGGAAAAAAAATCTAGTGGTAGTTATACAAAAATTTTATTAGTGTATCCTTAATTTTTTGAGGTAAAAATCTGCCTATGTTTATTTCAAATACTGGTGAAATTTTAATTTTAGATATTTTTTTTGTTGATTTTCGTTATTTTTACTGTAATTTAACCCCTTTGCTACGTGTGAAAATAAAAACACGTTTGCACTTCTAGTTAATGTGTTATTTCGATTGAAAGTTGGATTTATCAAGTAAAAGTAAGGTGTATCCTCAATTATTTGGGCCACTGTACAGGCATTACTCTGACAGAGGAGAACTTATTTTAGAAGTAGTAGTAAAGAAGAAAATCCGTTAATTAAAGTACCTTTAAATTCGCATTTTCCCTCACTTGGTTTCTTCTTATTATTCTTTTAGATATTAAATCTGTAAAAGATATTATGAAACCCTTTCTTTAGGCACCACATACAATCACGCACACGTACGAGCAGAGGAAACTATTTCTTGTGTTTCACCAACACATTCTTCGTGTTTCACTGTTGCATCATTTTACGATGTGTAGAGCCAGTGATAATATGAATAGGATTAGTTCTAACATAGTTTTAACACTTTTGAGCACTTTTAAGATATACTCAAGGCTCAATTAAACAATCAAATTTAATGACAAATCTTTATGCAATATATTAGTAATAATTACAAATTAATTGTATTACAAAACATTTTGAAATCCGTTGAATAAAAGTGGGATTTTTCACAAACCATCATTTCAAATGGTTAATGTCAATTATTTGTAACGTGAACAAATTCAATTAATTTATGAAAATGTGTGGAACTATGCAGAGTATAAAATATTTTTATTGATAATTTAAACTATTCTTTAGAATTTTATTTAAGTACAAGGAAATGAGTATATTATCTTAGTTTAAAATATGAAAATGTTTGTGTTAAAATATTTCCAGTAATTTTTAATGCTTGAAATTACATTTTGATATTTTTAGATATTTTAATTGTTGGAATTCAAACACTTTTCTTCAATATCCTCTGAAAATCAGTTAATATATGCAATAATATCGCCTTAATGCTGAACATATCTATCTATAAAATTTGTTTATAATTTATTGCACCATTCCAAACGACTGTTGCTCTCTCTCTCTCTCTCTCTCTCTCTCTTTTGTTAATTGAATTTTGTTCTGCCTACAGAAGCAAGGTTAAAGCTGCTTGATATCCTGGAGCCCTACAATTTTTGTAAATGATGTTATTTGACAATAAGCCGACGGCATATTTCAGATGAAAAACTGAATATAAAATGAAATGCCTCTTTTGCAAAAGTTTCTTTTTTTCCCAACTTGTATACCATGTTGAGTTTCTAGTTGTGTTACTCAATAGCATTTTGTATGTTGGGCTGATTAATATATCCTGTAGCTTACACCTCATGTCGTGTTCTATTTTTGTGTAAAATTGTAGGGTTTCTTCCTCTTTTTTGATTTTTTCGGATCAATGTTTATCTTTGAAGGTTTTCAGTAAAATTATTGACCTTATTCCATGACCTTACCTTTACTTACAGTAAAAAATGAGTTGTGTGTTTTTACGCTACAATGGTCAGATTGTTTGACTTAAATCTACTAAGTATACTTCGAAAAAATAAAATATTCACCTCAAAGCTGTTTTTTTTAAAAAAATTTAAATTTTAATTACGTACAAATCAAAGTTTTTTGGTTTTCCCATAATAATTTCTAAAAATATTGACACAAAAATAACTTTTTCATCTTAAAATTAAAAAAATATATATCTAATAATATTAATGATTTTACTGTATATATATAATATATATAATCGTTTAATCCAACTAGAATAAGAATTCTGAAGAGTTATTTTAAACGTATCACGAACAATAAAAAGAATTAAGAATTCTGGAAGGAGATCACAGTTGTAGATATATCTGAATTTTAATTTACCTTTCTTTTGTTTTTCTTTCGCATTAAGAATTACTATCCTGTTTCTATATAAATCATTATTGGTGAAGCAAATTTCAAAAAAACTTAGAATACATTTTTTCCAAATCTGGGAAAAATCTTTTAAAGATTTGAATCTATATTTAAAATTCTTTTAATGTAAAGAAAAACACCATCTAGAATTTTAATTGAAAATTGAATTTATTTAATTAAAAGCGAAATTTAGGCGTTTTCCCTCTATAATTTTAAAAAAAAGTCGTAATTTGAAATTACATCGTCTTAAAATTTAAAAAAAAATTATTGTTTCAATTATGTCAGTTTTTTTTAAAAATAGATAAAAGTTTTACTTTTAACCAATTTTTAATATATATATATATATATATATATATATATATATATATATATAT
>JAOUZG010034251.1:0-14467 GCA_026289955.1 Argiope argentata | reverse complement strand
TGCTGACTGTTTCTAATATTCTGATTGGCTGATATAGAGAACTGAAATGAATACAGTAGTCTTGAGACTTCTCCCAGTCTTTTTTAAAAAGGTCATTTCATTTTTGGCTTGCTTCTAAACTGTGGTGTGAGACTTTCTTTCAGCTGCTGCACTTACCTGATTTTTTTTCTAAGATGTGTGCATCTAAAGCTCGGGAACTTTTAAAACGCAAGAGTGACCATCAAGATAAAATGCCTAAAAAATTGTGTTTTAACGAGCGTTTGGACGAAAAAATAACTTTGGATACTTTACCCAATAATATGGTTCATCTCGGTGACGGCTTGTTTGTTGTTGTGAATGAATTTCATAAGGAAACCCGTGTTCACATTCGAGTTTACGTAACAGATGACAATGGATTCCTTCATCCTACGAAAGAAGGAGTGTCTTTGAAGCCTGATGTATGGAGTTCTCTTCTCTCTAAACTTCGCACCTTTCCTGCCTTTCTGGATCCCGATGCCGTGGATGTTGTGAAAAAAGATGTGTGTATTTTCAATCACAGTGTCAACTCTCAAATGTGTGTTAGTCTACAGAGACTTTTTCAGAGAAAGGACAATTCATTTCATCTGGTGCCAGAAAGAGTAATCATCAGAGGAGCTCAATTTGAACACTTATTGGATTCACAGAACCGAATTTTCGATTGTATTAAATCTAGTCTCATAGCATACACACTCAAAGAACGTGTCCTTTTGGAAATTCAGAAGCATCCATATGACGAAAAATTAGATGACTGGGATGCTGATACGCCACAAGGTTATGATGAACTGGTAATTTCTTTATGTAAATGTTTGTTGGACTGTATTTCACAAAATATATCTGTGCTTTCAAAATCTGAATGTATAGATTGTAAGCATGGGTTCCTATTTAATATGGACGTTCATGACTGTGTGTCATTTAGTAAAAAACAGAATTTTGATGCTTATTTTGAAAAAGCATTGTATAATGTTGAATGGAATGTGTTAGCTGCTAAGTTCGTAAAACTGAACATTAAAAGGCCTTATTTGCAATGGTTTCAGAATGAATTATTTACTGAAATGAATTTTGTGAAATTCTTTTCGAAAATCGAAGAGTTGTATTTAAATGAAACTGTGGATGTATCTTCATCATGTTTTGAGTTTTAAAGTCTTATAATAAAATTTATTTATTTCCTCTAATTTGTTTCAGTTTTTATCTTATTCTTTATTTTTATTTATATTTTTATGCAAAAGTATATAAAGGCATTTGTGAATCCTATGTTATCTCATTGGTTATTAGTATATGTGGGAGAAGAACTTAAAAAAAATTATTTAATATTTTTCTTAATAAACTAAAAAAAATGCTAGGAAACTCACTTGAAAAATTATATAAAAATCCTGAGCTTCCAGCAAGTTTTGCAGGCTTAAATGCTTTGCGAAGGGTTTTAGGAAACAGTATAAAGTCTAAACAAATTAAAAAATGGTTAAAGGCTAAAGAGTCTTACACTCTACATAGGGCAGCAAGACGAAATTTTAAAAGGAATCGAGTAATAGTAGGTGGAATAGATGAGCAGTTTCAAGCTGACTTGTTAGACATGCAGTCTCTAAGTAAATCTAATAAAGGATATAAATATTTGCTGACATGTATAGACGTGTTTTCAAAATATGCTTGGGCAATACCTTTGAAGGATAAAACAGGTCAAAGCATTTTAAGCGGCTTTCAGAAAATATTCAAAGAACGCACTCCTCAATTACTACAAACGGATAAAGGAACAGAATTCAAAAACAGAATAGTTCAAAATTATTTAAAGAAAATGAATGTACACTTTTTTACGACAAATAATGAAACGAAAGCTAGCATAATCGAACGTTTTCATAGAACTCTAATGTCAAAATTGACGAGATATTTTACAGAATATAACACTCAAAAGTACATAGACGTGATTCAAAAAATAATATCTAGTTATAATAATACGTGGCATCGAAGTATCAAAATGGAACCATCTTCAGTAAATATTGACAACCAAGCGATAGTTTGGCAAAATTTATATGGCAGTCTTTCTCAGCAGGAATCCGGAAAACCTTCTTTTAAAGTAGGCGATACGGTTCGCATTAGTAAGTGGAAAGGAAAATTTGAAAAGGGATATGAAAATAATTGGTCTAGAGAAATATTTAGTATTTACAAGATTCTTTCAAGAATACCGATTGTTTATAAATTGAAGGATTTTAACAATAATGTTATAGAAGGTACATTTTACGAAAGAGAAATGCAAAAGGTTAAAGATTCCGGTTACTATCCTGTAGAAAAAGTGATTAAGAAAAGAAGTAAAAATGGAAAAATGGAATATTTTGTTAAATTTCTAGGATATCCAGAAGAATTCAATTCGTGGGTGAGTGAAGTGAAAATGCTATAAATAGGGGGATTCGTTAAGAAAAAAATCTATTCACTGTAAAACAAAATGTCATTCTATTTGACGCTTCCTTCTGATAGCTCTTTACATTATTTTCCCAATAATAAAATTTCAAGTTTTGTAACTCAGCTCCCTATACCGATATCATTAGAAGGAAAATGGGAAGTTGGATTAGCCGAAATAATTTACCCCCATACATGGTATAACATAAACGAGAAGAACAATATATTCGGTTTTGATTTAGGAGATGGAAAATTAATTACCAGAAAAATTCCACCAGGCTCCTATGAAACCGTTTCAGACGTTTTAAAAGCAATGACACTACCTTCACACGAAGGTAAAATCAGTTTTAAATTCAATGCTAATAACAAACGAGTAAAAATAAAAGCAGAAAATAAATCAAAAGTTATCTTACAAGAGGGTTTGTGTGATCTTTTAGGTTTCTATCCTCATGTTGTTGAGGGGGTTGAAGAAAGTTCTTTCGTAGCTGATCCGCAAGCAGCTTTCCCAGTATTTTATGTGTATAGTGATATAGTACAACCTGTCGTTGTAGGAAATGTTGAAGCACCCCTACTAAGAGTTGTGAGAATTTCCGGAAAAGACGGAGATGTTATTAGCGCTCATTATGATAGACCTCATTATGTTCCCGTAATCAGACAGTCCTTTCAAACCATTGAAATGGAACTTCGTCTTAATTCAGGTGCTTTGGTTCCATTTGAAAGGGGAAAAGTGATTATCGTTTTGCATTTTCGAATGCGACAAATCCTATAAATAGGTGGGATTTCTTAGTGTTGGCAATTATTTCCATATTTTTGATACGAAAGATGAGTTCTATTACAAAAGTACCGTATACTTGCTGCCCAACAAAATTCCAAGAACATTATACGAATCACAAAGGATCTGGAATTCCATATTATGAGGGAGTGTCTTTTCAAAAAGGGTATGGATTAGGAGGCATATTCCGCCGTTGGTTTCGAGCGGCATTACCATTTATAGTAAAAGGAGGAAAAGCAATTGGCAAAGAAGCTCTCATCACAGGAACGAATGTGGTAAACGACCTAGTTTCTGGGGAAGATATCAAAATTGCTGCCAGAAAAAGAAGTAAAGAAGCTGGAAAAAATCTGGCTCGAAAAGCTATTGGTCAAATACAGTCCATGATTGGAAAAGGAAAATATAAAAGGAAGAGAAAACCACAGAAAAAAAACATTTCATCTAAGGTACGAAAGAGAAGAGGTCGTGACATCTTTGATTCGTAATGGCTTACATTTTGAAAGGATCCCCAGAATGTGTCAAATCGGAATTGGAACTTTTTCACTTACCTCCGACTCAAACAGCCGTGGAAAATGGTCAGTGGGTTGAATTTCACCCATTGTCTAATGTATTCGATGGAGGACCTGTTGAATTTCACATTTCTGGAAGCGGCGAAGAGTATCTCGATTTGAGTCAAACCCAGCTTTATGTAAAAGCAAAAATTTTAAAAGCAGATGGTTCACCTATTCTAAAAGAAACTAATATTGATTCTGATTCATCTGCATCTGCATCAACAGCACCAACTGCTTCCACATCAACAAAACCTAATATTGGCCCTGTTAATTTATTTCTTCATTCAATCTTCAGTCAAGTAGACGTTTCCTTAAATGATCGCCTTGTGTCTAACTCTAGCAATACATATCCTTATCGATCTTATATTGAGACGTTATTGAATCACGGCTATGACAGTAAGACTTCTCAGCTTACATCTGAAATGTTTTACAGCGATAATGACGATGGATTGGAAAAGCGATCAAAATTTTTTGAATCGAGTGCTATAGTGGATATGATCGGAATACTACACAGTGATCTGTTTCATCAAGAAAGACTATTATTGAATTTGGTAGATGTGAAAATTAAATTGATTCGAAGTAAACCCGAGTTCTGCTTGCAAGGAGATGAAGGATACAAAGTTGTTTTGGAAAAAATCC
Organism: Argiope argentata; assembly: GCA_026289955.1. NCBI lineage: Eukaryota > Metazoa > Arthropoda > Arachnida > Araneae > Araneidae > Argiope > Argiope argentata. Next base: position 10,105 of record JAOUZG010034251.1, on the reverse strand, counting down.
ATTTACTAGTTCGAAAAGTTCGTGTCAGTCCAGGTGTTATTTTAGGACACGTGAAAGCTTTAGAGAAAGAAACAGCAAAATATCCTATTAATAGAGTACTTTGCAAAGTATACTCTATTCCTCAGGGAAGTATGTCAATGGTGCAAGATAATATTTTCGTTGGTCAGATGCCCAAACGAGTCATCATCGGATGTGTGGAAAATGATGCATTTCATGGAACATTTGAAAAATCCCCTTTCGATTTCAAGCATTTTGACATAAATTTTATAGGAATTTATGTAGATGGTCAGCCAGTGCCACATAACCCCTTCGAATTGAATTTTCCTAATAATAATTACATCAAAGGTTACAATAGCTTATTTTCTGGAACTGATAAATTTGGACAAGACCAAGGATTATTTCTATCTAGAGAAGATTATATAAAGGGAAATACATTGTTTGCCTTCAATTTATCACCGGACCTTTGTAATGGAGATCATTTAAATCTCATTAAACATAGCAATTTGAGACTGGAAATTAAATTTTCAAAGGCGCTTTCTCAAACTATCTGTGTGTTGATTTACGCCGAGTTTGATAACGTAATAGAAATAAATAAATCGAGAAATATTTTATATGACTTTGGAAATTGAAAAATGAATGGAAATCAAATATATTTCATTTTATCAAGAGACCCGTATACTTCACCATTTTTCCGTGGCGTATTTGCATCCGATACTATCCCGATCTTGAAAGAAAAGTCTGCTATTGTTGTGAATACCGACACATCATCTGAACCAGGATCCCACTGGTTAGCATTGTACTTGGAAGACGACAAAGTTGAATTTTTTGATTCGTATGGAAATCCACCTGAATTTTATGGTAGACTGTTTCACGATTTCGTGTCCCGTTATTCCTCCGTGGTATGGAATTCATCAATGATACAAAATCCTACGTCTAATGTTTGTGGAGCTTATTGCATTTACTTTATCTTGAAACGATGTCAAGGCAAATCTTTGTATTCTATTGTAAACAGTTTATCTCACTGTCAGAAAAACGATTTTCGAATGTACCAATTTGTCAAAAAAAGATATGGTGTAAGAATGATTTTTAGACAGTAAATAAATAGATTATTTAAAGAGTTTTTTCGTTATTTCATTCATTTTTTGTTTTATTATAAATACAACCACTCACGACATTTTCAGTCATTGAACATGAATTCATTACACTTACATCACCCATGCACCGTTCTTGTCGGTGGTGCAACAGGATGCGGAAAGACACACCTTGTAAAGAAATTAATCGATTTTAAGATGATACATCCTTTCCCCTCTAAAATTATTTGGTGCTATGGAGCTTATCAAAACCTTTACAAAGAAATGAAACATGTGGAATTTCACGAAGGACTCCCTTCCAATATCAATAGTGTTACGAATGCTGTAATTGTGATCGATGATCTAATGGCAGAACTTTCCAGCGACAACAAATTAAGCAAACTTTTCACTAAGGGAAGCCATCATCGCAATTTAACTATTATTTTTATAGTTCAAAATATATTTCACAAAGGTAAAGAAATGAGAGATATTTCATTGAATGCGCATTACATGTTTTTATTTAAAAATCCCCGTGATCGTTCCCAAATCATGCATTTAGGTCGCCAGCTTTACCCAAACAATGTTAAATTTTTTCGAGAAGTATACGAAGATGCTACCTCAAAAGCATTTAGCTATCTACTTGTTGATTTGACACCTCAAATCGATGATTCACTGCGCCTGCGCACTGGACTTTTTCCGGGAGATAAATTTTATGTATATCAACCTCGTTAGTCATTTCATTACGGAAGCACCATGACATCAGCAGTCTTAGATTTTGAAGGATTTCAGGTATTTCCGGGACGTTTTATCGTCAAAGAGATGGCAGTGTGTGCTGTGAATGACGAGACTTTCTGCGGACGATGGCTTTTTAAATCGCCTCATACTTTCGAAAAGCTGGATAGTAAGAAACAAAGTACTTACTCTTGGATTACTAAGTTCCTTCATCTAATCGAATGGAATGACGGTGAATTACCTTACGATACCTTTCGTTGCGTATTGGCAGTCATATTCGAAACGTTTTCCTATATTTACGTAAAAGGACGAGAAAAAAAGAAATTTCTAGAATTTTTGACCGGACGCGAAATATTAAATCTTGATGATTTTGAATGTCCCAAAGTACAAGATTTATCGAATTTTGATTTGATGTGTCCCTACATGCACGGGAAAAGTTTCCATCATTGCGCCGTCTACAAAGCTAAAGCATTTGCCAAATATTTGGAAACTATATAAAGTCCTTTTGCTGTGCAGATTTTATCAAATTAATCACCATGTGTACGAAGCAGCAGCTAGAATACTTGAAAGCTATTTGTAAAATAAAATCGAAAAGTTCTATTTTCAAAACATGCCCAAATAATATAATTAAAGCTCTGTGCGAATGTGCACTGAATGTACTTCGAGGAAATGTACCTTTAACTAAGAAACAAAAGAATAAACTCATTCCTTTTAAAATCAGCTTAAGGAAACTTTCGGACAGGAAGATACCCCTATATAAGAAGAGGCAAATTCTCATTCAACGGGGTGAAGGATTTTTATCTCTTTTGTTACCCGCTGCTATAACGGTGATTAGCTCTCTCATCAATGGAGTACACTAAGAAAATGGTCTTGATACCCGAAGATCGGGCAGAATTTGTGGATCATTTATCTGATTTGGATTCCAAAATGCAAAATATACTTCAAAGAAAGGATTTGTCAGAAAGTGAGAAGGCAAATCAATATTTACAAATACTTCAGAAGTTTGTGAAAATACAACATCACCAGGAAACTCCAGAAACCTCCGAAATTCAAGGAACAGAAACTCTATCAGAAGAAAAAGAGGATGCCCTTACAGCAAAAATTTTAAAGGCTGCCCCAGCTCGGTATTTAAATACTGTAAGGAATATTTTGGAATTTTTAAAAGAAAACCATGCAACATTATCGTGGACTCCTGAAGGAGAAATTGTTTACAAAGGTCAGCGTATACCAAGAACTAGTATCGTGAATTTAGTTACAGACTTACTTCGGAACAGAAAGAAGTCGCCAAAAGGATTCAAGGAATTTCAAGCAGCCATTAAAGAGATGAACATGCCTCCGACTTACATTGTCAACCAAAAAGTTTTTAAAGATAATGTTTTTGGAAACCCTAAATCAACTAAACATATGTATGCAAGACGAACTAAATGGATTACATTTTGATGTATATTTATTCACAATAAAAAACTATTAATTGAAATGAGCATTTTATTTACAATAAAAAACATCAGTTACAAAAGACTTTCTTAAAATAGAAATATCATTCATAACAATACAATACAATAATTTTCTTATAATAAAAATTTCATAAGATACAATTATCTTTTTTTTTAAACAAAGTATGTATTAAAAGAAAGTATTAACTTTTCTTTCATTTACAAGAAAAACACAATTACAATAAGTTTTTACAATTTTTTTTTAAATATACAGGCAAGCGCAGGATAGTGTTAAACCGTCTTCAATCTGGAAAAATAAAATAAAAAGAAGATGAACATTTTTAAAATATAAGCGTTTTATGTGTATTGTAAAATCATAAAAATTCAATCTGTAATGGAAAAAAATATTACATGCAAATATATCAGTTCATAAATTTCATATTAAATTAAACAATTGACTTTAAAAAACAGTAAGAGTAACGCGCTCTTAATCTTTGAATTATAATATAAATTATACTTGCTTTAGTATCCATAGGGTATAGTTGAAAAATCTTCTTTTATAACCCTCTTGTTGTACACCATCCTGTACAGCTTATTTTGTTTCACGTTGAAGACTTTTCTTCTTTTCGCGTTTCTGGTTATCTTGGCGGCGTCATCTAACAGTATGCTTTCCTTCCGGTCCAAGCTGCATACAATGTTTTTTATTGAATCGAAATTCAATTTTAAGCTATTTTTAAAGTTCAGGGTAAAACCCCGAACTTTGCAGCATGTCTTGCCACCGGAAGTTTGGTATGCATAGTTCTTGGGCCCTCCTATAAAAACAAAATGTTATATGAAAATAATTAATATATAAAAAGCATTATTATAGAACAAATAAAAAATTAAAATCATATTTACCTGAGATGAATGTAGTGATTACATCACCGTCCAACTCGTCTGTGAAATCTCCCAGGAAATTTCCGAGAGGAGGGTCATTGCCACCACTACTAGCATAGATGATACTGTCTGTATCATGATACAAGACAGCTTCTCCAAGCTTATCCATCTCTGAATAGAGCTTCACCCTAGCCCAAGCTGTAGTGAAAGCCGCCAAGTAAATGTTAGTGCCAGTGTCTTGGGGAATGAAATTTTTCTTGCTGTCCCACACAATAGCCGCCACTTCTGGTGTTGGTAAGTAGACATCCTTAACCTATGAAAGAGGAAAACACGAGATCGATATTCTTCTTTGCATATTTTTAAATATGGACATTCGTAGTGATAAATGAGATATTCTAGTTAAATTTGATTACAGAGGAATAAAATGGCTTACATTTTTTGTAGGATCAGCTAACATCTTATTAAAAGCAGGTAAGTTATCAACATAAGTTATCTGACATTTGTTGATATTCATTCCCCACCTAGAAGAAAAAAATGATTAGCTAATTATAAAAAGACTAACAGTTTATTAATTACAGTTTACTAAAAAATAAATATTTTACCTCCCCCAAAAGCTATTTAGTGCAAGTTTTGCAACTTGCCGTCTCCCTGGATTACGTTTGATTTCAGCAGGATTCAGCGAAACCCCTTCCTTCTCGAAGTACTGCTGAATATAGGAAGTCCTTTCTTCAGCAGTTGTGCAATCGGAAGGATATCCGCTGCTTTCCTGCTTAATCTTTAGAAAAAGATCTATGTAGGACCGGAAGAGATGTTCCGATTTCTCACGAAAGTGATACACCTCATATATCTGAAATGTATATATGTATCAGTACTCCAATAATATTTATGCAGATAATATGTAAATAAAGGTGGACAAAATGATACTTACTTTTGAGATTCGATAGCCTTTATCAACGGCCAACTTCACTTCCTCCGTCACCCACGTTCCTACTATAGATCTTTCTTCGTCGGTGTGCTGACAAGAGCTTTGGTTTAAGCTCTCAGCACAGCAACGGCAGAGTGGAAACATGAGTTTACCATTACTTCTGACAGGGAGAACAGGCAAATACAGTCCTCGGGGAGGCAAAACACGGCACTTTATAATTCCGAAATAATCTTCAATATTTCGAAAATTCTCTGTGATGATTTCGGGATGCCCCACGGGATAAATACAATACTTATTAACCTAAAGGGAGAAGTTATATTTAGACATAAAATATACAAAAACATACGTATAAAACTTTGCAAATTAACTTACCCACGGATACAGTGAAGTGAAATCAACATATTTGATTGTCCCTTCGAAGAACAACTTCACTGCATTCGTCCTACCACCGTAGAAGGCATCCCTTGGCTCCAATCTATCTTGAAGCTGATGACCAAGAAGGAATTGCTTCAATTCTTGGTCATCTTTTGCCCTGCGTTTAAAGACGTGTTCCCATTCTTCGATGACTCTATATCCTTGATTCCTTAATCTGGCAGTTGTTTCATTTGTTTTTTCAAACAAAGTCTTCATACTAACACCAGATAAGGAATTCAAAGTGCCTCCTTCAAAACATTTAGGGCAGCCATGGTAAAAACAGCCCTAGAATAAGAATTCGTTTAATATATACATACACGGTGAAGAAATTGAGACTATTCTAAAAATGTATTTGAATAAAAACGCTTACATGAAATTGATAGATGGTGTTTGTTGCTTCACAAAATCCATCAACAGACACTCCGTTTATTCTTTTTTCACCCTGTTTGTTCAACGCGTGCTGAATTTCTATACTTTCCTTCAGTGCAAGGAAATCCAGCCAGCGTATAGCATCAGGGCTGTAATTGGTGCTGTTGATGTATCCATGCACTGGTACCATGGCTACTGAATTTTTCGGAATGTGTTTGAGCCTGTATGTTGCCATACAAGCCGAGGCAATGGTCACGTAACTGAAAAATAAAATGATAATAAGCTGCATATTTCAAATCAAGTCAATTCAATAAAACAGGCGAATATTTAAAAAATAATTACCAAAATGGGTCCACGTCTGTAATCTCTAGAAACTGCTTCCTAAACTCCAGGCAGCACCTTCTGAGAATATCCACATCTGATCTACAATTTTTTTTTAAAAAAAGTTCAGTATTTTAATACATTAAAAAATACTTTAAAATAACACTTGTTGAAACAATACTTACTTGCAATAAGCGAGCATTTCCTTCTGAAAATCAAATTGTACCCCTTCTTGCATTCTATGCCATTTTAAAAACTCTTCCCGCATTGCTCCAGACATGGTATCTGGGCTAAAAAATGAGGTGTCGGGAATGGGGCCAATATAAGTTTGATTCTCTCTCTTATTGAAAAGATGTGGAAAAAACCCTTTTTTCAGTTCGCTTAGTCCAAAGCAACCCGGCAGTTTAGACAAACTCATTGGAAGGAAATTAAAAGAATCTATGAGCTTTATCCTCAATGTCGGGTGACTAATGGACATAAGCTTTGAACCGTTGGGTATAACAGATGGTGCTATCCCTTGTTCCAGGAGCCAAGCCATGACGAATTGTCCATCAAAGCTGAAAAAATAGGCATTCTAAATATTTTCGTCAAATCAAAATTAGTGTTTAAAAAATCGAGTGTTTAAAAAATGAAAAGACTCACCCCTTCATGTTATGTGCTATTGCAGTGTATCCTTTATGTATGGGAGCGAACAGCCACGAACAAAAGTCCTGACATGCTGTATAACCTCTGAAGATTATTTCACCCCCATTGGCATACTGTGATACAGCAAAGTTTACTTCATGGGTGCCTGAAGACTGATCCGTTTCAAAATCGAAAAAGATCAGTTTGTCTGAAGGCATTTTTGGTGAAACAACCTCCAGGAAGCATCGATGCTCCGACACATCCACGAACTGCTTGCATGAAGGGCATCTGGACGTTCCGCATTTGTGGAGTTCCATAGGGCAGGTCCTCCTTAAGATGACTTTGCCACAATTTCTGCATTGGTACATCTAATAAAATACACATTTATATAATTGCATATTGTATTGAAAACCGTAAACATTAATCTTCCGATAAAAATATTTTATACAATAATAATAGAGTACTTACCTTATCACATAAAGATTTCTGTCTACTTCCAGAGGTTGCTTTATGCCATTCAAAGCAATTGGCAGAGCGGCAAAGTCTATCGCAGTCGGCGCAACGCTGGGGATGACCGGGGGAGCAATCTTTCCTGAGACAGATGGGACACAAAAACTGGCATCTGTGATCTTCAAGATTCATAAAGGGTTTTTCACATGGCTCACAATAGTTGTCGGAACCATAAAACCCTTTAAGACTTTTGATCACATCGTAATGCCCATTGTGAAGCCACAGATTGATGCGTCTTTCTCTGTCTTCGCCTTTGTAAGAAAGCTTTAAAAATAGAAAAATTTCGAGTTGATTTTTTTTCCAAATCCATGATATAATTTTGTCAAAACAAAAAAAAATGTTAAGATAAAGTATCAAATCTTACCTTGTTCAAACTTTCAGAAGAAATGATAACAATTTGAATGTCGAGGAAGTCTTCAAACGTTTTGATTTCTGAATAAGAACAAGGTCCCAAAGGAACTCCTGCATCCTTGTGAAGAGCTCTAGCTCTATTAAGAAGCGCTGGTCGTCTTCTATCCTTCATGGAGTTTATTGCAGCCCGGTCATTTTCCAAGTGAGCTAAAGCATATAGGATCGCCTTAGCACAACATAACCCCTCCTTGTCAGTCGGTATTGATAAAATTGATCGTTTTTTGAGACGATCAGTTTCGATACTGATGACTCGGCGGTTGCCACCTGCACCTATGTCTCTGTGAATGATGATGACATCAACTGTTACGCCATCTCTCAGTTTCAGTTCTTTGTAGGACTGTAGCACATTCATTATAGGTGTTACCAGCCTTTCTACAGTCACTTCCGATGCCAGCATTAGAACTGTTGACACAGGCCTCTCTAATCCTATTGCCATGAAGCAAAAGCGAACAAGATCAGTAGACCTTAGATTTTGCGTACAACGCAGAATGAGAAGACCAAAAAGAGCCCGCACTGCTTCAACTGCTGCAATCAAGGGAGTGCGCTGAAGCCTAGATGGAATCTCCTCTTCATTTATTCGAGCCCTAAATGTCACCTCTTCTGCGTTGTATCGCCGATTGACCCTCCTATTTGTTTCGTCAACGATTACCGCATCATCCAGCTGTAAAAACGAATATTTTACTTTAGATGGGTTATAATTATAACAAAGCAACACGTATTTATAGAAAAAAGCCTTTATGAATTGGACTGTACTTACGTTTTCGGACGAAACATCCTCCAGGAAGGCAGGGCCACGTGTCGAAGGTCCAGGCTGATTCTAAACATCAATGTTAAATGAATAACCACGAGAAAAAATATAAATAAAGTCAAAGATGAAACTCGTTTTATATTTACCTCAAATCCAGATCCAACTTGATAAAAGAGAGGAAGATACAAAGGCTTATTACGAAACTCTTGTGATGTCTCACTCTGAGGAAGCTAAAAAGAAGTAAAAAAACTTGAACTGGAATAAATATAAAAAATTCATTAAGATAAGTTGAAAAAGTTAATGATAGACATACATCATCATCATCAAAATCATTTAAGCAATCGTCAACCCCGTCGATTTTGTTGTCATTAAACAATTGAGAAGTTACACTCAAAACCTAAAAATAAGAAGATCGTAATTTTCATGCAGTATAAGCATACACATCAGAAAAATTCCAAAATGAAAAAAAAATGCATACATCATCATCCATTGAAATTGCTTCCAAACCTTCAATTTCATTTTCCAGAAAAACTTGCGACGTCTCGCTCAAACACTGAAAAAATAAATAAATTGCCGAATTCCTAATAACATAACATTGGTACAACATTCTTTAAAACAAAATTCCATTAATACGTACATCGTCAAAGTCTTCAAAAGAATCCATCCCCTCTAAGTTATTTTCAATGAATAACTGAGATGTTTCACTCAAGCACTAAACACAAAATATCAGAAATAATTACGAAAAAATTGTAACAATGTTATATTAAAAGTTTACACACAAAAAAATAGAATACATACATCGTCATCACATGCATTCATTGGCATATCCTCATCTTCAAACAACACCTGATGATAAAAGTTATATTAAAAACAGTTATATTAAAACAGAATTAAACAGATTTTCAAAAAATTACAAAAACCTAATTATTAAGAATACACTTTATTCCAAGCCTAACTTAAAATGCATAATATTCAAACTACACGTGCCTTCTAAGCCTAACTTAAAATGCATAATATTCAAACTACACGTGTCTTCTAAGCCTAACTTAAAATGCATAATATTCAAACTACACGTGTCTTCTAAGCCTGACTTAAAATGCATAATATTGAAACTACACGTGCCTTCTAAGCCTGACTTAAAATGCATAATATTCAAACTACACGTGTCTTCTAATGCCTTATATAATATGCAATGTTAAAAATTGCAATACAAGTTCTGAATGCAAATAAATATAGTAAGGAAAAAATTCGCACAGTTTTAGCAAACTAAAAATGAAACATCCTGATACATCTTTTTAAAAAAATATTCACATTAAACGCTTATCCTAAGACTAACACATGTTTACTTTTTTCTAAATCTAATATGCAAAATTTAATTTTAAATACTACATACAACATAAAATGCTATAAACAAGTTTCTTAAAATAAAAGAAAATTTAACAGAATAGAAAAACTTACCTCGCTAATAGGTCTCTTGGAAGAAGCCATGTCCAAAAATAAAACTGGAGTATGCACAGCAAACACGAAGAAAATACAAAAAACTGCAGCACAGGTCAAAGGTTGCGGGTAAATGGTAAAGTCCTGAGATAGCCCCTTATAAACACCTGTGCACTACAGTGAACTCTTTTCAGTTCTCTATATCAGCCAATCAGAATATTAGAAACAGTCAGCA
>JAOUZG010034239.1:1613307-1643834 GCA_026289955.1 Argiope argentata | reverse complement strand
AGAGAGAGAGAGAGAGAGAGAGAGAGAGAGAGAGAGAGAGAGAGAGAGATTATAGTTCATTTGACTAAAATAAAATTTTTAATTTAAATAGTTAGCAAACCAATTCTAGGTTCAGAAGTTTAAGTTGAGAAATACATATAGAAAGCAGTAACACACATTAAGCACGAAAAAATATAGAAGGTACAGTGGATATAGTAATATCGTAGACATAGACATATAGCAATATTAAATAACGTACCAATATATTGTTGTTGTCGTTATTTTTTAATGGCACTTGCCATGGACAAGTTCACTTGACCAGTCAGCGATTTTAAGAGTGATGGTGAGTCCCTTGTTTTACGTAGCGCCAACTAGGACCAAGAGTACGTCTTAGCAACTTCACATATCACATTCTTTTATACAGCTCTTTTTTTACAGGGGGAGGAGGTACATTTACATAGAACAGAGGAAGAACAACCCTCCCTGAATCGGGATTCAAGTCCAGGAAGCCCAGATTGCGGGGAAGACGTGCTACCCCTTTGCCGGAACGTGTGTGCACCAATATATAAGATCATATATATATCCCATTATATAAAGTGAAAAGTAGGTGAATTGCACAAACACAAGATGAAAATACAAAACAGATCTAGGATTACAAACACGTGAAGAAAAAAATCATCACTAGTTGGTAAATTAAAAGTATTAGCAGAAACGTTCAGTTTTTAATAGCAATAATCCTACATAAAAAAACTACTAAAAGCTGGACAGAATAATTACATAGATAAAGAATCAATTCAAACAAGGCAGTGAACGTCCAAAATCCAAAACCAAGACACAGATTCTTCGTCCTAATCTCCTCTACATTTTTTCACTAATATATCTCGAGAGTTCAGAAACCTTCTTCCTTGGTAAATATTCGCGGTAACTAAGCATTGGAGTCTGCATGTAATGAGGTTGCCTTTCATTTTTGAAAGCGTCTGAACTATCTTCGTCTAACAATTTTAATTTAAAATTAAACGCGCATAAATCAGGAACAAGAGGAATTGGTATTATAATTTGCTATTGGCAAATGTTTACTGAAATCTTAAAGAAGTTTGGTTTAGTTATGTTTATTCCGTGTTTTTAAGCAATACAAGAGTTTTTTTTATGAACCTAGTAACTTTGAATTGTAATCGTATGTCGAAGGTGACCCTTGAACCAGTATCTCTATCCCAAAATTGCGCAGCGGGGCGATTTTTTAAGTGACAGTACCCTTGTAAAAAATACAAAAACTAAATTTAGAGCATTTTCCTTGTACGTTAATATAAATAAATGCCTAGGTTAACAAATCGAAATCTTTACGCTTTATCGAAAACAATTGACTATTTTGATGCTTTATTATAGTATCAGTGTTGGTAATGCCAAACTAAATATAACTTCCAAAAAAAAGTTATCTGAAATATAACAATGTTTCTATTTTTTTTTTTTATTTCTCAAGTAAACTAGTAATTTTATACTATTTCTAATTTCAAAAGATTTTAACTTCAATAGTCAAAACACTCAATAAAATTTCATATTTATGACATTTAGAGTTTTATACCATTCATTAAGAATTTTTTCTTCATATATTATTCGAATTTTTCCTTTTTAACTAACAAAAAATTAAGTAAACAAAATGACAACTCTAAATTTTAAGATGAATAAAAAAAATAATAAAGGAAATTTGAACCTCTAATCTGTAACATAATGATTGGTTCATTTATTTTTATTTAAACTTTAAAATTTAAATTTAATTATATAGTAAAACTACTTGCACACCAAAGTGTATTGAATACATTCATATTACGAGTTCCCATGATTATAGAAACAAAACAATGAAAAATAATATTCTAAATTACGAATAAAATGCTTTTTATTCCTCCAGTCAAGTTTAATTACATTTTTTAAAAACTTTTAATGGATGATACTCAATGTTAATGCAGTTTTTTAAAAAAAATATTAATTCTTTCATTAAATTTAATTAATTTCTAATACTTTAAATAGAGTTTTAGTAGTTTCTAATAAACATCGAAAACAACAGACTCAATCGGTAGAATGCGAGGATTTCGGTATTTTTTACTTGAAGGTGAAGAATAAGAGTTCAATTCTAGAGAAAATCTTTTTTTATGAATTATTTATATTAATTGTGGTTATTTAATAAAAAGTAACTGAATTAAAAAAAATTCTTTATTGACCTGAATTGGAATTGACTTTAAAATATTTTTTTGTATTACTTGTTTCATTTTACAGTGATATAAAGATATCTTTGAGCTATGATATTTTCCGATATTATTGAAGAATAATATTGAAATTCGATTAATATTTAATTAAAAATTTGATTACAATTATGTAAAGCTTTTTCTTAATATGTATATATTATTTAATTCTTGACTATATGCCAAATTTGATGATTTTAGTTTCACAAGTATAACCCTGTATCGCTATAGGTATAATTTTTTTATCATGTATCACAAAATTTACAGATAGTATGTCAGAATATAAACATTATAAATTTAAAATTGTTTTCTCTGGAAAAGAGTGTCCTGTAGAAGAGAACTTGGAATTTTTAAATTAATATCTAAAAAACAATTAAATACAAATTTTCATCAAATTGAGTAAATTTGATTGCTTTTCAGAGTTTTTATTCTTTCTAATTTTACTGTTTAAGACACACTGAAAATAATATTGTATAAATGTGTTACACAATAAGCAACATTTTTTTGAGTTACTAAGTTAAAAATCAATCGGAAAATATTCCCCACACTTTATCTTATGCTTAGGTAGATAATACTTGTTTTGGTTCAAAATTTACATCATAAAAATTATGCTAAGTCAACAAGTTAATTTTTAACTTAGATTAAATCATAAACTGATAAGTGAAGTCATGTACAAAATATCAAAAAACTTATGAAATCTTTTTAAATTATATTTTAGTAGGACCTTATTACTATTATCATGTGAGAACATGATGTTGTTTTGGTTAGGAGGTTTTGATGTCTCCGAAATTTACGGCAAAAAGATTATGTTTAGCCAGAAATGATTCCTTGAAGAATTTTTTTGCATGATTTTACCAGTATTGCATTATTATTAGGTATGATTCTTTAAAAGCAGATGCATTTTTGAAAGCTTGATATGCTTTCACCAGTATCGCTTTATTATTACGTATGTTTCTTAAAAACAGATGCGTTTTTAAAAGGTTGACGGAGAGCTATGATATCATAGCTGTTATTTCATCTCAAAATTTTTCGAGCTTCATAACTTTGTTTTCCAGCTAGAAAAATTAAAAATGAAAATTTAAAGAAAATTATATATGAATATATATACCTATATATATTATAGAGGCATAGAGATCGATAAAGAAGTCTCGTGATTGTTTCAAACCGATTTAAATTGGTTAATCACTTAAATTAATTAAGACAAATAATTACTTAAAAATAATAATGTTCCCACACGATAACTTGAAATTTGCGATCGGAAATTTCATTTTTTAAGAATCTTTTTCTTGTCTTTCTACTTCTTAATTTAAATGCCAAAAAAATTTCTCCGTGAAAATGCACAAGTAACGGTAATTCATACCAGTTCGAATTCCTTATTCTCAGCGAGAGTTTTTCCTATTCATCAGTCTCTACCATTCATTTGGACGGGTCATCATATTCATAAACATTCTCATGGCCTCACCGTGGTTCGAATAGCCAACAAATCGCCTTTCGACACAGAAGGAGAGGCCGCGCTCATTAACAAAAAAGACCGTCACCTTCACTTTATCACCGGACTCGCAAGAAGAAGACACCGCTTACGTGATCGGGATTCATCAGCCCGATGAACCAGATATGCCAAGGGGTAGGAGACCAGAAAGAAGAAAACAAGAAGAAGAAGAAGAAAGGGAAGAAGAAATCCTCAAGGAGATGTGACAGCAGTGCCGGAAGGTATGCAAAAAAGTGGACTTTGCGACCTCATCTGGACACTTCCTGTGGTCATCAGCATGCGGGTCGTGTAAATTTGGAATCAGGCGAGTGCAGAAAGCATGTGGGATTTGTATATAAAAGTCCCCGTGACAACCCCATAGACACTCTCAGCCACAGTTGTCTTTAGTATTGTAGGCTTTCCAGCTCTCCCATCCACCTCCAGTCCAACAATGAAGGTATGTCTATTTGGTCTACTTGGCTTCAGTCGAGCACACTTAAGAGTTTCAAAGTATAAGTCTTCCCAGTATAAAAATATAACTTTTGCTCAAAAAAACAGTAAATGAAGATACTAAATTTCATTTTCTTTCCAGACTGAGGAATTTTTACAATTTTAAACTTTTAGACGCTATAAATATAAGCAAATAATAAGAATTTGATATATTTTTTAAATTTTGTGTGAGTATATGAATGATGGTAATTATAATCCCCTCTACATGTAGTTTTTTATGAATTTAAAAATAGGAAAAGACTTCACTGGCCACGACCGAAATTATTTGGAACCAATAAAAATTAATAAATAAAATAAAATAACCTGTCAGTAATTCTATCATTAGTTAGTTGTTAAAGCAAAAGCAATCAATTCTCTAAAAATAATATTTTAAAAATTAATTTAATTTTAGTATCTAAAGAAGTTTTTTGTTTACATTTTTAAATATATTTAACTATTTAAGAAAGGGTTTAAAAACTCTAAGGCAGGTTTATCTTTTTTGAATACTGCATTTGATTATTATTTAACTCAACATTTTTTCATAATCTGTATTTTAATAGACTTTTTTAAGGTTTCATTAAAAGTTTTAACTTTTTCCTAAATCAAAAAAATTGTTAGTAAAATATTAAAAGTTTTAAATAAAAAAAATTACTTGGTAAAAAATTCTGAAAAAATTTCGATTATTTACTTACTTTCAAAAACAAGAAAATCTTAAAATAAATAAAATTTTAAATTAATTTATAACATTTTCCCTTTTTAATCAATATGACATAAATAATTTCAAGGAAAAAATAAATTGAAATATCTAAAATTATTTTAATTTTTTCTGATACATAAATCATCTAATAAAAATATGTAAACGTCTTTTGCTTTGTTTCAAAGTTTGTCTTTCGAAAAAAAATTGGGGCTTTGTCCTAAAAAATGTTTAGATGACACTTTGAAATGAACTTTTAAATCTCATTGACTAGAAATATTTTTAAACAAAAGTAACATTTAAATCCATGCATTTATTAAATAAAATGTTCAATACAAAAACCTGTATTCTGGAATAACAAAAATAATTTAATTTATAGACTACGAGATTAGATGAGAATTAGAATAAAATAAAATGTAAAGATTAAATTTTAACAATCGATTCATCAAATTACTATTTTTTAGGCAAAATTGAATTATTTTTTAACTGTTGAAATAACAATTTCCCTTACTTTTAAATTTTAGAGAGTTCTAAAAATGTAAAATTAACACATTCAATTTTTGCTATTTTTCATCAAATATCAGTTTTAAAGTTACGTGGACTATAAAATTTGTCATTAAATATATTCTTACAAACAGAGATAAAATAATATAACGTTATAATTTTTCTTTCTCCAGCTGGAATCACTAAAGTCACTACTTAATTTGGGGGGGATGAGTGTTTTGCTTACTTTTTTCTCCGAGAAATATGTTTTTTGTTTGCTTTTACTTAAACTTTTTTTTTCGCATAGGTCTTCGTCGTCCTCGCTGTTTTGGTGGCAGTCGCCTCAGCCCAACTTGCTGTAAGTATTATAAAATTAAAAACTGCAAAAAAATATTTATATAAAATGTTGTTCTTGAAAACAAAAATTTATTTTATAGCCAAAAAAATAACCTTTGTATACAAAGATTCAAATAATTGCAAATGAATAAAATAAGTTTAATTTTTTAGAAATCTCGCATCAAAATATATAGTGGGGAAATTTTAAGAATTTTTGGATCATATTTAAAAGAATCAGAAAAAAATATCAATTTCTTTCATTTCTTTTAAAGGCTTTAACTTTTTTAAAAAAACTTATAAAACTTGCAATAATGCAGTAAAAACAGTCAAGATGAAAAGATTTTAAAAGAAATAAGTTTCAAAGAATTATTCATTTTTATACAATTTTAATAAAATGTATTATTTTAACGCTGTCAAATGTATACACTTTGCAACAAATTACATGAAATTCTTTATTTGTTATATATTAAATTTAAAAAAATAAGATACTTTTGTATAAAAACACTATATAGAAGATCCAAAGCAACATGTGCCTGTAATGCATATAGCTTTCTTCTTAGCCAAGAGCGAATTCTTGTTTTCATTAAAGTTGTTATTTTTGCAACGGATGTATTATAAAAAAAATATAAATATTTAAAGAATAATTTTAAAATTAGAACTGAGTCGTAAAGATAAAATCTCAGCACGAGGATGATAATAAAATTCTTTTAAATATAAATGACTTTATTAAAATATGATTTTAGCTACTAGTCCATTTATATTCTTTTCTGTTTCATGTCAAGTCAGGCATAAATGTTAAAGGTTATTTAACAAAAAGAAGGCTTTTTTCTTTAGTTCTAGACAGTCAAAAATATTTTGTAAAAAAAGAAAAATATATAGTAAATAAACCTTTATATAAAACAAATTATGTTGTATGTATTAAAATCATCCTAAATATCAGGTAATTCCAAGTTTGTCATCCTAAAAAAAGATCAGCTTAAGGTTAAATAAACATCGTCAATATTTTTTAAAACTAATTGTAGCAATTCTAATTCTAAAATCTTCTTATGAAAATTTGCATCTAAAACCGTTCTAAGTAAATTAAATGTTAAAGAGTTTTAAGCAAATTTACCTTAAATCGTAATTTAATAACAGCTGTAATTTTTATTATTTTATATTAAGTCCTGATTTTTATACAATATAATAAATTGCGAGTTTGAATATTATAAGTTAGTAAAATAGTATCAGTTATTATCAGATAGGGTGCATTCTTAAATTCGGGATTTTTCTTAAATACTTCCTTAAAGTTTTTAAAGTTTTTTTTTATATTTATATAATTATTCTAAAAATTGTAATAGGTGACCTAAATGCAAATAAATATAGCTGTTTCTTTTAAATTGAGTCACTTCTTCAATTTACACGAGAAAATTTATGAACTTATTACTCGTGACCATTCTGCCAGCAAATTTTTCTTAGAATAAATGGGCATTAATTTATGCAGAAAAGAATTTGAAAATCTTCATTAATACTTTCATAATACTAGCTAATCCAAACAAAATTCAGTATTTTCATTATATATTTCTAAGAATTCCTTTCATCTCAGGACCCTTTGGCCCAGCCTACCCCCTATTCCTTCAGCTACACTTCCAACACTGAAGATGGTGGTAGCAGTGGTCATCAGGAAAATGGCGACGGAGCTGGACGAGTGACCGGATCTTACACTGTGACCGATCTCGAAGGACACAGCCGAGTTGTTGACTACATTGCTGATGAAAATGGATTCAGAGCCACTGTCAGGACCAACGAACCAGGCACAGCCAACCTCAACTCCGCTGATGTGACCATGGAATCCACTGGTGATGATGGTGGAATCGCTGCTGCCTATGCTGGCACCCTCCCAGCCGCCGCCCCTGCACCAGCAGTTGCCCCGGTCGCTACTGGACGACCAGGAGTCCGATACGTCCTAGTTCCCGTCACTGACCCCAGAGCACGAGGATATTATTAAATTAATTAATTAGTGTTTTTACGGTCAAAATAGCTTTATTGAAGACAAATACGGCTCGGAGTAGGCTATCGTAAAGAATTTATTAATCCTCCTCTTTTTATGTGCCATGAACTGTCCATTTTCTGTGACAGAAAATTGCTTTGAAATGCGGGTGTTTCGCTAAAAAATACTATGGGTGGGTGATGTAATTGTTACTATTTGTATGTCGAGTCGCTTATTTCTTAGTTACTGAATGTAATTTATTCTGAAACTTATTGGTAATGAAATGGTAAAAATTTGAGAGAAATTGGATTCATATTTCGTTACGCGTGAATTAGTAATAAAATGGCTTACAGGATGTTAATGAATACGATATACTAGATACCCGATATTGAAAATGACATTTTCATCTGAAAATCCTTAGTCATAAGTCTCAGTAGAATTTTCATAAAGTTCCTTCATTCAAAGTTGTTCACTTTATTAGAGCAAAACATATTGCATACCTCTAAGTCATGAATATTAAAAGTTATCTCATAGTGTCAGTCCGCTTATTTTTCTCATTTTACTGTCTTTTCTCTTTCTTGTAGGTGAGCATTTTCTTCTTGCCCCTTATTTCTCGTGGCATTATGGCATTTTTCTTTTTTTAAAAAAACACCAACTAATACAAATATTTAATCAAGATTATTCTTTGTTCTTAAATATTAACAATTCCTAAATGCTTATTCGTTTTGTCTCCCTTAAGTAAAAAGATATAAGAAGCTAAAGAATAGCCTTAGGACTTCTGTCGTTTCCTCGAAATTAAAATAGAAATTTTCTTGTCATTTCTGCATACTTCTGGTGCTATTCCTTTCAGAATTTTCTATTACTGATCTTCTATATGAATAACGAATATTTTAATACGCCCATGGAACTGTAAATACAAAATTTTGAGAATTTTGTGATAAACGACGGGAAAAAATAGATATGCTTGTTTGATATTACAATTTTATTTGTTGAATGAATAAAAATATTTGTTGCAATTTAATTTGTTGTTGATTCTTGTAGAATGAAACAAACACAATTCTATCCCAAAGGTCTTCTATGAAATTTGAAACATATTAACATTCTTTTCAGATATAATACATTCACCTAGTCATGAAAATTTGGTTTCATGTATATTAACTATACTGAGTAGCCATTTAACCTCTTAGAGTTCTTAAATATTCTTGGATTTTAATTAAAAATTTAGATTATCTTTTTTGATTATTTCATTTGCAGTCAGTTACAATCTTTCAAAAAAATGAAACTGAAAGTTGCAAATTTTAATTTGAAACTTTTATCACAGATTTCGTCGATTTCAGTTAGCTGCATTATTTTTGAATTTCTTAAAATTACATTTGGCACATGAGAGTAAATAATGTCCTTTAAAGCATAAAGGTAAAAACATTAAAGTTACTGGAGCCACCACCAGCACAACTCTCCAAAGAATAATTTAAATTGTGATATAAAATGAACATTTGCCAGAAGAAATTAAATATCAAGCAAATATTAAGCATTTTCTTATAAATACTCAGATAAAATTTAGAAAAACTGATGCAATACAAGTGGATACTTTTATAAAACACAATTTAAACACTTTTTAAAAGGTAAAAAAATGTCAGCTTTATACAAATCTTAAAGCTTTATTTTATTTTAATCGTATCACCATAAAAACCGAGATTGTGTATTAAAAATATACAGACATGTGATTTTAACAAAAATATAAAAAGATTTCTGAAATGTTGCTAAATATAAAAAAATTCTATTTTATAAATAAATATTCTAGTTGTTTAACAAATGGAAATACATTTGCTAATTAGACAAAAATATATACTTTAATTTCATCACAGACGTGCATTGTACACACTTTATGTTTCTTTAAGTATATCGATTAACAATCAACAAAATTAAAGAAAATTGAACGACAGAATTAAAAAGTCTGATTGCCTGATTTCTTTTCAAATTTATAAAGATGCCAGCTACTACCCGTGACTTCGTTCTCATGGAAAAACTTACAACTAACCTGAAAACAATATATTTACGGTGTGTACCTGAAATAAAGTAAAACAGCAAATCAAGAACGTTTTTCTTTGAAATTAAGGCAAGTCGATTTTCTTATCCATCGAGATTGAGATAGCTACTACAATATTATACACATAATTTTTAATCTATTAATCAAAATTAAAATACAGTTGTTAACAATTTCAACCCACTGCGAATGCATGAATTTTCAAGGCCCATTGGGACAGCGCAAAAGCGTGAATTTTCTACACCTGTTGGGGTAATGCAATACAGGTAAGAAATTTTTCATTTTCTTTATTCTTTTTTATTTTAATTCAAAAGTACTTCAAAATGAATCCGAAAATTGATTATTTAACAATGTTTAATTATAAAGGCATCATACACTAAGAAAATAAACAGAATTATTTCGAATAATGGGTCGAAAATACTTTAAGCATAACCTCATTAGTTTGTGGAAAAAACAAACTAGTCTTACTCATTTAGCGGCGAGAAAATGCAGATATTTAGTGGGAAAGTTCAGTTTTTAATTAATAACAAATTAACCACTCAGTTAACCGGAATAAATAGAAGCCTATGTCCCTTTTTAGACTATAACCTATCTCTATACTAAATTTTCCAATTTCATTCAGCTGTTGTGGCGTGATCGATCAACATCATCCATCCATTCAAACTTTTACATTTATAATAGTAGTGTAGATTAAAGAAAATCAATCAGTTGACTTTTCGACGGTTTTAACAAAACTATTAATTGTTTTGAAACTTATAAAGTTATAAATCACTTGGCAATCGAGAAAATATAGTTTAAATTATTTTCCTACATTTTCTTTAAATTGTAAGAATATTTTTTTATCCTATGACAAAAAACAAAAGCTTTTTTATGATTTTTACTGTTAAAACAAAGCCCTCTAGGTACATTAAGAACAACATTTATAATTTCCTTTCAGATAATATTAAAATGATAGAAATTCATTCTTTTATCTCTTAAACTATTTGAAGCAAAATGAAACATTTTAATAAAATAAGGATTTTTTGTTAAAGCTTGGTAACTCAAAAAATTGCTTTCTATTGTCACTGTTCCTTAGAAATCGTGTTTATTATTGTTGATGTTGTGCTTCTATTTTAAGGACTTATCTATACCTATATATATTCTATTTGAATTTTACACAGGCAAGTTAACAAATGAAAATGAAAATTTTCTTCTGTATAATCAAATATAAATTTTAAAAAATTGTTGCAGACATTAGAGCAACATAATTGTTGAAATCATACAGAAATAGTTATAAGCTTATATTTTCTAAAATAGGAAATCACATATAATCTAAAAGTCTAGAACAAGTATTTATTTGATGTGATAAAATAATATTCAACCAATGAGAAGGGCCACCTCAAAATTTTCTTGCATACGCATTAATAAATGTACTTGTATATTATCATCTGCATACCGTTGACTTACGAAAAAGCTTATTAGCATGGGAATCTTTTGCATTTTTTTTAATTATTAATTAATGAGATGAAGTTATAAATACTAGAGAGAATAGTTTTCTCGCATACTCTCCGAAGTTTTAACCCTCCCCATGCTTAAAATTATGAACATTCAGGTATTGTTCACAAAGGTATAGACGATTAATAGTCACGAAATATTTATTCTCGTTCGGAATTTCTCTGAATTGATAGTGCAAATAAATATTTCTAACGGGGTTTTTTGGGTTGATTGAAACCAAAATTTGACATGAAATTACAATCATAATTAAAAAAACACTTGTTGAACTTTATTAATTGAAGCTACTGCTTTTATGAATTATTACCTTTAGGTACATGCGAAAATGCACATTGTCAATCAGTATTTAGACAAATTTGATTCAAATTTTAAATGAAACCATATTTCAGATACTAAACAGTGTATAAATTTTTTTGACTAGTTATTTACATTTATTAGCTATCGAGTTAACTGTCATTCGAGCAGCCAGACATTCACTGATTATTTGGTGTGTGCAACACATTAGGCGTATAGACCATGCTTCAAATGTCATCAGCCTATATCAAAGTGTTTTTGAGTTTTCGTATTCAAATACAAACAAACATAATATTTTTTTAAAAAATGTTTTTCAAACTAAGAAAGGTTTTTTAAAAAACGTAAAAAATTCGTCAAAATCAAGAATTTAAATTTTTTGATGATTATAATTTTTCATTATACATTTGTAAATGAGAAAAAAATTCCCACAGTCCATTTTTAAAATTAAAAACTTAGATTTTTATAACTTCAATTAAATATCCGCTTTTTCAAACATATTTGAATTTAAAGTAGTTTTCCCCAGCCTTATTCGTATTCGAACTTCAGTTTTCCTCATAAATTTTAATCATCTATTGCTGAATTATTTCTCCAAAAATCTTTCTCCTAACATAAATTGCTCAATTTTAAACAAATATTTTGATTCTAAGCACATTTGTTTAATTTTAGGTTAATACTAGGCACGTGTGGTGACTTCTTTTGTACAGCCGACCACCCCACCACCACTGAAAGGAGCAGTATCGAGAGAATACACGTGTGGTGATCAGCTTGTTCAGCCAGTTCATTTACTCTTTAGGCTTTTAAATGATTTGTAAAGAATAGAATGTCTTCATGTGCGTGTACGTGTGTGCGTGTGAGTGTTAATAAGGAAAAACACGTGTAATTAAATATGATTTTAAATGCGTAAATTAATTTGATAGATGAACTTTAATTTCATCATAAAATTTTAAAATATTGTATGCAATCAGTTATATATAATAAATTTTGTCATATGTAATTGATATTAAGGAGGAAATTGAATAAAAATAAAATTGATATCAATTAAAAAAACTTTTCTTTTAAGTTTTATACAGCTGCAAAATTTGTAAGAAAGTTTTATAAAGAAATGAATATCTATTTTCGTTGGCGAGTCAGTTATTACCTATTTGGCGACGGTTAAGTTTTCTGTTTGAAACCTGTCTTTTTTCTTTTATAACCTTTCCCTTCGACTGAAAAGACTTTGGAAACAATGGTGATCATTCTCTAGAATATTTCAACTAATATTTTAAATTTTCATTAATTACCTAAAAGTAGCTTTCAGATTTTTTTAAAAAAAAGTTTGAAATTTGTACTGTAGTTTGTTTACATTTTATTGTTTCCATTCGGCTATAAGTAAGTACATTAGAGTAATTTCTATGCTTTGAGCATTATATTGACCGATAGGTAGATATAGATTCATATATACAGTTCTTTTTGTTAAAATATGAGATTGTTCCTCATTTTAATTTCATAACTAATTATTCTTTAAGATGAGGGGAATTGTTATTAGTTTTTTTACAGAGATTTTTCCCATTTTTGTATATTTAGCTCTTGAAGGTAAGAGCAGGAGTTAGTGTAGATATTGAGCCACTAAAATAAGGCGTTTCATTTATAAGAATAAGTGATCAGAAAAATATACATCTCCATATGATAAGAAATATTCTAATGTAATTTTATTTTTAGATTCAAAATATCAGCTAATTATTAATATCTTAGTAAATTCCAGATGCAATTTTACTTAATAATAGCTTAGTACATTTCAGAAGCTTCCGAAGCATTCTCGTTAAATAGAAAAAAGTTACAAAACGTACGCAACTGCACTTATCAATTTTATACAAGTTCATTATTAACACTAATAAATGGTAGTCTCTGTTTTTTATAATAAATGAATATTTTTATTATCTATTATTATTTGAAGAGATATCTTAGCTGCCTCAATGTTCTAAATGCCCATTGATAAGTGTTAGTGTGTATTAAAAACTACTCAATGTCATGGTTTCTAATAAATAATTTCTGATTCAGTTTCTTCGGATTTTACTATATATATTTCCACTTATGGAAGCGAATATCTCTTTTTTACAAATACTTTTATTTGATATTCATGGGAAAGTTTGAATAATAAATTTTTTGTGCATCCATTTCAATGTATTATTTCTCATCGAGAAAATTAGCTGAACTTAAAATTTACCAAATAACTATTAATAAAAATTATTTTAGTTCGAGAATGAACAATGTACTAAAGATATTTATCCTTATTTATTTGCAGCTAAAAGTCGTATTTTCTGGAGATAATCATTAGTAATAAAATATTTTATAACAAAAGTTGCGAGATGCGTCTCTTAGAAAATTAATTATGAAGAGACATTGGAAGAAATAAAATAAAAATGAACTTAAAAAATAATTGAGGTATAAACTAAAAAGTGTAACGATAAGTTAAGATAGCAGAAAAATAAATATTAACGAGCAATCATACCTATTATCTATTTTTAAAAATTCAATGATGACAAAAAATTTAAGAACTCATCTAAGAAACTAAAATGGCTTAACATATTTATTTTTTTTGTGCAGGGCAATTAATCTAAATACATAATTCCTTATTTATGCAAATATTAAATTTATATAAGTACATGAATTTATATCGTAAAAGGAAAAAAATGATGCAAGATATTTGTTCGTGCTTAACTGAAACCAGCTTTACAGTGATTTTTTAAATTGTGGAATGTATTTTATAGGATTACCTGCCATAAAGTACATTCAAGACGCCGGTATCCTAGTATAGGTGTAGCGCGTCTTTCTCGTGATATGAACGTTTCGTGTTCGGGTATGGTTCTTCTTCTTCTTTGTTCTATTTTTGAGGTGTGAAAATATGCTCTCTTGCTGTTCAAGCGAATGTGCCGCATGAAGTAGCTAAATCGTACTCTTGGTTCTGGTTGGTGCTGCTGAAAAAAGAAGCGTCGCTCCCTCAGCTTAAATCGCTGACAGATCTGTCAGTGAGCTTCTAAAGTACTATAAGCAACAACAACTTTCAAGATCATCAGCGCAGTTATGCTCTTGGAGAGTACTAGGTGGGGACTGAACTGATGCCAGTCAGAGTCTTATGCACCCCTGTAGAATCAGCTCAATCCGAAGACTTTAAAGGCATCTCCATTTTCTAAGTGTCTTCTTTCGCAAGAAGTCTTCACTAATCGCCACATCTGAGTCGCGATGGGAAAATACATATGATCATCCTTTAGAATGATACTACTGCCAATTCTAAAATTATTTAGAATGAGAAAACAATCTCGCACTTGTGTATTTCATTAGTCATATGCTCACAGGTAACTAAAAATATCAATGACACCATTCAAAAGGAATACTTGCTTTTTGTTTAGTTTAGATATTTTTGGCATCTTGCGTGTATTTCGCTCTCTCTATACTTAAATCACTCAGAAAATAGATACTGGACTGCACTCATAAAAGAATTGAATGGGTTCGTGTACAATTATGATTATCATTGCATTACTTCACTTCTCTGCAGCCCTTGATACTCAGGGTCTTTGATCCATAAACTCAGGCTGAAAATTGCTTCAAAATTATAAGCCGTGGTGGCCTAGTGGTAAAGTTTCGGCTCATCAGCCGCAGGGTATCGAGTTCGAGATCCGATAACAACAGAGATTCGTCGTGTAAGGAAGTGGGTTACTTGTGATGATGTGGTGCGGAAGTTTGGAGATGGGGGTGCCAGATAAGGTATCATTCTTGTCATCTAACAGCGGTTCAAAAGTACAAAATCCGTCACAGAATACACTTAATATTGCTTTAAAACAGGATTAATATAATAATTAAGAACCAGTTGATTTTATCACTATACTACACAGCAAAAAATGCTAAAGTGCGATACTTTTTAAATAAAATCCTGAGCATTCGTAGTTCTCCCGACCTTGCTCAATGTTTACAACGTTTCATGTGGGAGAGAAGCAATATCTTTCTCAGGAAATACGCAAAAATATTTTTGGGGAGATTCTTCCTGCAGATTTTAGTCCCAATAACAAACTGATTTCACTATTCAGTCACATTTAGGACGCGTAAGCTATCGCTTTCTTTGAAAATAGCGCACAAGTATGATCAGTTTTGAATTTATTTCGTTAAATAAAATTTTTAATTTTTGTCATCGATAATTTACTTGTAAACTCTGAATTTTAAAAAGGGACAATAACTTTTACTGGGTTTTTTTTGTCGTGGTGTCCTAGTGGTAAGGTCCTGTTTCGTGAGCTATAGTGTTTCAAGTTCAAGATCCGATTCTACAAAAGAGCCGCCGTGTAAGGGGTTTTGTTGCACTTTCAATCCATTTAGGGCCAAGCGTCCTCTCACTTGTGGGGTGCGGAAGTTTGGAAAGGGAAGGTGTCATTTCATGTGTTGTCCTCATCATCTGACCATAATTCAAAATTACGAGGTTGGTCCCAAAATAGCCCTAGTGTTGCTTTACAACGGGGCGTAAATATAACTAAACTAAACTGCTTCATAATTATTTGGAAACAAGTTATGGGCTTCTTTTCCAACAGCCCATAGTCTGATATAGTATAGCTGGATAGTCAAGTTCCTGTAAACACAGTGAAACGTCTATTAATATAGTCTATAGTCCCTTTCTTATTTTATCAATCGCTTCCAAATATCAGTCCTGAAAAATCGTTATTGCTCTCATCTCGATCTTATCTTCTTATATTACTATTTCCGTTTGTAAAGGCTTAGGATAATATATTTTTTTCTACCGTTATAATGCTTTTGGATATTTTTTAATTATAACCAGTCAATCTGTTGCCACTGAACTAAGCCATGTAAACAATTGGCTGTTTGGCTAATTAACTATTTAAATTTTTGTATAAGGCCAATAGAAATTAAAAGAATCTTCAAACTGTTGCTAAAAGGCTAGAAAACTTTTCAGTCATTTTTAAATGTTTCTAAATTATTAGTATATTGTAATATTGTGTTGAAATTACTATTCCTAATGAGCCTTCCTCTAATTTCTTCGAGTTCGACACATTCTCTGGACTTATTCTTCTTCTGTACAGCCGACCACCCCGCCACCACTGAACGTAGCAGTATCGACAGGATTTGTTGTGGCCGACTGTGGGTTGTAGCAATATCCATCCTTACATTGACCGAATCTCTTCAAGATACTTGACCCCAAAGTGGTCATAAACTGACCACTTCTGTAGTGCTGGTCTGAATTTATTCCCGGACTCATAAATGTGCTGCCTTGCATCTTTCTGAATCTGTACAAGTATTCAGAAAATCTCTCATGTCCTGAAGTAATTTACCCTTGCATCGGGTGAAATATTCTTTTTATAATTTTTGTTCTAGAATTTTAGTAGTTTTACGGGAAGGTTTCAGATATATGTCTGTTTTTCTTCCATTTATCCAATTGTTGACATTTCATACATCTTGTTTATTCTACATTCTTATTGTCGACGTCCTGGCAGAGGGATAGCGCGTCTTCCGGAAGTCGGGTATGGCTGTTCAAGGTCGTGTACGGTTGTTCTTGTGTGTGAATATACCCCCTGTACAAAGGGGCTATGCAAGCAAATGATGCATGAGTAACCAAGACGTATTCTTGGTCCTAGTTGGAGCTACTTAAAGCAAGAGGTGCAACCTCGGCTTAAAATCGCTGACTGCGTCAGCGAACTTGTCTATAGCAAGTGCAATTAGAAAAAGCAACAACATTCTTACGCATATATTTTATCTAGTAATAAATGAAATTTTATTAACTGATCTTTAAATGATTTAAATAAAATTTTAAATATCCAATAGCACCCCTTTCCCTTCCAGCCAAAAGAACAGAAAAGCAGTGATTTACATGTTTTTTTAGAAAAACAAGGATTTACATTTTTTTTGGTGAAAGCGTATTTTATTAAAATGTAGTGATAATGACCTTGAGTTGGAAACCAAATTTCGTTGGATTTCATTCAATGCAATTAATAGAGGGCCGGGACAGCATGGTTTGTTGGGCATTGGATTCGTAGTCCTTCAGCTGCGAGTTCAAACCCACCAGCCAAAGACTCTCTATGTATGAGGTGGACGTTGAATCTCTTGTGGTCACAAAGTCCTTTACGTCAAGAGTAATACAACTGAGAGGTACTGGGTTAGAGATTATCGTACTCTGTTCCAGATCTAAGTTATGATCTGTGGGTGAATTAATCTAATGCATAAATGAAGTCCACCCCGTAAAAAGGGTTGTGACGTGTATATAGCTAAGTCGTACTCTTGGCCTTAATTGGTGCTACTGGAAAACAAGACGTTCAATCGGCTTAAATTTCTGTCAGCGATTTAAGGCCTGTCAACGGGCTAGAAAAGTGCCATAAGGAAAAGCAACAACAATTAATAGAAATTACTCTTTTATGGTTGTTATTTAATTTTTTTCACGAGTGCATTTATTTAAATTTTCAAAATTTAATGGGAAAGGAAACTTTTTTAGAAAAATAATTCTCAGCATGAATGATTAAAACTGGTATAAAAAGTTTGGATTCAAAAGAACAAAATAATGTTAGAAGTTTTACTAGTTGCTTGAACATCTAATGCTGCAGTTTTATCAACAGAACTTGTTTGCTTGTATTCATAAAGGTTTTTAATCTTTTTATACAACTTAGCTAATATTGACGCATAAACCAAATTAACCAGCAATCACCAACGCTCAAATTTCAGAATATCTCTTTAAGTTCGAATCTCATTCACTGCCTTTAATCCAAAAAAGGAAATTCTTTTATTTAAATGTTATCTAACATTTATCTAAGATCTGTAAGGCTTTAGACCTTTCTTAAATATTCGAATTTCGTTGTTCTCGAACATTCTATACATGTATAAAAGCCGAGTCCCATCAATGAAAGGCAAGTTCTATGTCTCGTGCTGTTGTGAGTTGATTCATTCTATTTAATTAAATTGTTTGTTTAAGTTGACGGCGTACTTCTTTACATCTCCGTGAATATATAAATAAATGGAATCTTTCATTTAATAATTTTTACAGTATTTTTCATTGTACCCTCAAAATCTTTCCTAAAAAGAATTAATTAAAATAAATTAAACTGCAAACGCTTTTTGCACCTTTCCAAAGTTTAACATTTTTGTAAGTTCAAATAATAAAATTCTATTGTTATGCGGATAAAATTATAAATATGACACCATAATTCGTTTGCACAGCTATATTTTACAACTTTTATCTAGATTTATCTTTGTAAAATATTTATTTGCTGATTTATTTTGTTGCTTGTTATATAAAAAAATTAAGATAATTCCTATTTAGGTCAACAAAGAAAGCTTTTATTTTAGCAACTTTTCATTAAATAATTGCAATTAATATAAATATTTAGTCAAAAAATTATTCATTTTTCGCAAGATTAAACGCATTCTTCACTTTCAAACGAAAAACACTAAAATCCTTGCATTTTACCGATAGAGATGTTGCCAGTTGATTACAATTTCATAACTTTACTTGCGACTAAAACCTTATTTAAAGTATTGAAAATTAATTGCATTTAATAAGTAGATAAATATTTGAAAAAAATGTAATTCACTCCAAGTTTTATAAATAATGTATTTGAACTTGAGCATTTTATTAACGATTGAAAATTTGAACTATATATATATATATATATGTGTGTGTGTGTGTGTGTGTGTGTGTGTGTGTGTGTGTGTATGGAGAGTGGGAACAAATAATTGGAAATGAAAAATATTACCACATATTTTAATTTACCGCATATTATAATATTACCACTTATCATACATCATTATCAAAAGGATGGACAAATCAATAAAAAGTTATATTTTAATAGCAGAAGATTTTTTTTCTTTAATTTTGCAGATAGTTTATTTACGTTTCTTAAAAATTGTAAAATCTGCTCATTACGGATTTTATGGCAAGACTAAAAAGAAAATTTTATCCCTAATCTGGTATTTCATTTCAAATCTTATGTATTTAAATATTTATTTTTATTATATTGTTTTCTGTAATTGCCAACCTTTTAGTTATTTCTTTTAATCGTCTAAAAAACATTCCACTTGATTCTTTTTTTAATCTTATGTGTTAAATTAATTTAAAGTTTTTATTGCTATAAAGATGTAAGTTATATAAAGTTTGTTTTTAAAATTTGAATTTAAAATTTCTTATATCACTTTTGTTTTTTAAAAGTATTCATGATTATTTGCATAACATGCTTAATTCTAAATTTTATCAAATTACTTATATGGAAATAATAATTTTACGCACTTAAATTTCTTTAAACTGTTTGTCTTTTGTCAAAATGCTAATTGTCTTTTTAAAATTTCCAGCAGTTTTAATATATTAGCTTGTTTAGAGCTAACACTGTAATTGTCTTTATTCAATCCTTTGGAGTAAATTGTAAATCCACAAAATTAAAGAATTATTCTGTAAATTGATATCATTAAAGTAAATTGTTACATTTTCAAAATTTTGAAACTCTTTTCTTGAAATGTTACAATTAAATGAGGAGTAAAATAATCTAAAGGTATCTAAATTTTGGAATTAATAAAGGTATCAAAATTTGAATTTAAAAAAATGTCAAAATGAGAAAAGTTAAGCGCTTATTGTAGCCGATATACATATAGACGAGTTAAAATTGCTTTATAAAAATATAATGCCAGAAAAATGATGAAATGTTTCAAATTTCGTTTCGAAATGTGGATTAAGATGTTTATTTTAGCTTAATGAATACTCAATGTCTAAATTGCAACAAATACTTTTATTTTTTTATCAACAAACAATATGGTATTTAAAAACAAATACGTATAAGTCTATGCTAGTTGTGCTTTATCACAAAGTTCACAACATGAGATTATTACTTGTGTCCTAGAAGAAATAATATGTTACATACGCTTTTACAACTTAAAAAACACACACTTTATTTTAGAGAACATTATGAAAACATTTACTAAATGCTTTATCATGAAAATGTAAGGTTTTAATATCAGATGTCTTGTGCATTGTATGTTTTAGCATTAATAAAGCATTTTTAATCGATATTTGAATAAGTGATTTTTAAAACTTTTAAAAACATTTATAAGATTAGAAAGCAAGCGACTCCACACACACAACTAATAACAACTACTGAAAGGTACGTGGCACATAGAAAGGATATACTCTACTCTTTATAATAATCTACTCCGAGTAATATTTGTCTTCAATAAAGCTATTATGACCGTAATAAACATTAATTATTAATTTAATAATATCCACGGGCTCTGGGGTCAGTGGCGGGAACAAGGACGTATCGGACTCCTGGTCGTCCAGAGGTGACCGGGGCAACTGCTGGTGCAGGGGCGGCGGCAGGGAGGGCTCCAGCATAGGCAGCAGCGATTCCATTGTCATCACCAGAAGATTCCATCTTCACATCAGCGGAGTTGAGGTTGGCAGTGCCTGGTTCGTTGGTCCTGACAGTGGCTCTGAATCCATTTTCGTCAGCAATGTAGTCAATAACTCTGTTGTGGCCTTCGAGATCGGTCACGGTGTAAGATCCGGTCACTCGTCCAGCCCCATCGCCATTTTCCTGATGACCACTGCTGCCACCATCTTCAGTGTTGGAAGTGTAGCTGAAGGAATAGGGAATGGGCTTAGCCAAGGGATCCTAAAATTAAAGGTATTTGTATAGACATAGAAGAAGAATAGAATTTTTCCATGAATCAACAACAGCTATGCTAGGATTTGTTAAATTCATATTATTGCACTCTGGGTCTTCGATTAGATGAAATCAATGCTATTTGATCTCATTTTTGGTGACTTTGAAATTTTCTTTCTAATATTTAATGCCTTCAAGTTTGCAGAAAATAAAGGCACTGATAAAATAATATAACACTTGAAAAATATTAATTTCATAAATACACGAAATGATTTCGTGGATATGTAAACCAAAAAAATTAAAAAATAGCAGATATCAAAGGAAATTCATACTAAAAAGTAAAAAAAGTGATGAACACCTTGCAAAATAAGAAATGTTTCTAAACCATGAAGAATTTTTTACGATTTAACACTTGGCCAATCACAGCCTCTACAAATGCAATAATGATATAAAAGAATAAAAATTAGGTTTTACGTGCATCGTTTAAATTAACGTTTGAAATTTTTTATGTTCAAAATGCTGATACATATCTAATTAGAATGTGCCGTAACTTAACTTGAATAACCTAGCAATAGCCAAATATATTTTGAAATACGTAAAAAAAAAATTTATTGCATACATTTACTTTTGTTTTTTCTTGAGTAGAACTGTTTTGCTTGGTTTTTAGAAAAGAGAAACATTTAATTTACATGCTTCTTTTTTAAAAAATCTTATTTCATTCCATTATTTTGCTTATTTAAATGTCTTGCCTGGTTTGAAATAAAAAATAAATATTTTAGATTAGCATAGCGATGGTACTTTAATACTGTCATATTTGACTTCAAATATATTCTACAAATCTATTCAATTTTTTGCAGTCATGAATAACTTTTAAGTAATTCTACGTATTGTTACAGCATTAAAGTTGTTCCCGTATACAATATTGACATAGTAAAAGAATTTTCAATAGGAACATAATAAAAATTTTGATTAAAAGGAGAGCAACGAATTGTTTCACACTTTTATAATTTCCTTTTATTCTACATTAGTTATAAAAAATTTTGATTAAAAGGAGAGCAACGAATTGCTTCAAACCTTTTATAATTTCCGTTTATTCTACATTAATTATTTCAGATGATCATCTGATTCCACAGAAATATTAGCTGTTATTCTAATTAAATCTCTTAAGCATAACTTTATATTCATTATTTCATCAATAACTGATTTTGTATACAAATTGTGATAGATTTTATTATTTTAATAGCTTTACACTATTTTATTAATTATACTCTTGGGACTCCTTACGGAATCAAGTTTCATTACATCACTAAGTTATCAAAAATACAATTTATCTTTTAATTGCAATTTGTCTCTTGTGGGTTTTGAAATTTCACTATCTTATTTTTAATATAAACTCTATAGTTAATAAAAAAATCTTTAATCAATGGCAAAAAACATGGGTAGCCAGCAAATGTTTAAAAATTATCTATATTTCATTTGAACAGGGAAAACTTAATGAAATTATGTAAAAAAAAAGCATTTTAAATAATCACTAAAATTAAAGAAAAGCATCATTCAACTAAATTGGTATTGTTAAAAGGACAGTTTCTAAATGGTGTAAAAATCATTTTATGCAACTACTTTTACGAAATTTATTATAGAAAAACTTTAAGATATCGTTTATTTTGTTGTTAATTAAAATTTTAAAGCATTATCTCTTTTGTGAAATTTTTTATACTTTATCTGGTTACTAAAGGCTCAATGACTCACCTATATTCACCGGCTGACAGAAGACAGAGATACATTACTCTCTGTTGTTGAGAAAATACTCTCTGTTGTTGAGAATTACTCTCTGTTGTTGAGAATTACTTTGTTGTTGAGAAAATAAGAAGCAGTTAAATATTATTAAAGCGATGAATTTTGCTTAGCTTGTTTTAGTCTTAGTGTTCTTTTTCAGTTTTGTCATTTTAGAAAAAAATGAAATAAAAATTTATAATATGGTATATTTACATATGCATTTTTCATATATATTCACAGCAATTTTTTAAATTTATTTTTATTCGGTGAGAATTTGTGAATTTTTATGAATTTTGCAGCTGGATAATTCAAATATTTCAAAAGGAATTTTATTTTTAAAAAATCTTAATTTTATGTAAATTCATGCTTTAAAAGTGCTGCTCCAGGATTTGATAAAGAATCATCATGCGATTATTTTTTAATTAAAATATTTTTTTAAAAATTTCTTCACAAAAATAATTTAATTAAGGATTTGCACCCAGTTCAAAGAGATCTAAAAATACTTACAACATTTTGAGCTGAGACGACTGCCACCAAAACAGCAAGGGCGATGAAAATCTGTAACAAGTTGAAAAGAAGGATATTTAGCCAAAAATATTCTTTATAAAAAGTAGCATTTATTATTTTTTTAAAACTCAAGTAATTCTTAAAATATCATGAATCTCGACAAAGAAAATTTGCAGCGTTACATTCCATTTGATGTTTTACTAAGCTTTAATAATATATTTTACTATCAAAAGAATTAATAAAATAAAATAAGACGAATTTGGTGATGGAGTGGAGTTTAACACATTTATATATACATATAACAGTAAAATTGATTCTAAGATATAGGTAGTTGAATTTAATACATCATTTAAGTAAAGCGAATATATTTTTTTCACAAACAATGAAATGATAGAAAAATTCTTTCATTTAGTTTTACTATCCTTCTTCTCAAATGTAGGGATGAAATGCTAACATTTTAATAATCATTTCATGATTAGTTTATATTCCATTATAAATATGAAGCGGTTAAATTCAATATTTGCATTCAAATAAAGTTTTGAATATAATAATTAAAAATACATTCATGATTCTTATTTGAAAATTAGTTTGACTTTATATAAAGAAACTTCCAATGAATATTTTTAAAAAATACAAGAAATTTATATTTTGAACCGCATAACGCAAAAAATAAATATCTCCTCATATTTCCAAATTTTTCATTCACATTTTTCTGTCCAAAAACGTATTTACTACAATTTAACTGTAAATGTTTTAACTATTTACCATTTATTGGAAAAATTGCATTAATATTGTTTTTACTAATTATTAATAGAGTAAATTTTTGAAAATACATCAATTTTAAAGAGTTTTTATCATGTCAGAACATGATGTTGTTTTATAGACGAGATTTTTGGAACCAACAAAGATCCGTAGCAAAAAATAAAAAAAATTATTATCTGCTCGAGCATCTCAAAAAATCGGCTTTTAATAACGCGTTGCCATTGCTTTGACAAAAGCTCTGATTTTTTTTACAAAATAAGTTAACGACTACAGCAAATAAAACCTAGAAAAAGCACACGATTATACGAAATGAACTAAGCAGAAAATGTGATATTTTTTGAAACCATAAATGCGAGACAAATTTTTTATGATCGTTTGAAATACTAAAGTGACTCATTCGAAGAAACAATTAAAATGAATACAATTATAATTTTACTTTCACAAGCACGTGCTGCTTGACCGTTCAAGAAAGGATGCTCTGACATAATACATTGAAATATGCATAGCAGATTTCATTTTAACGTGTGTGTGTGTTTAATTCTAAATTTAAAATTACAGATATACGATATTTCTAATTGGTCAAAAGACAAATTCCTATTTAGCTTTCAATAAAAAGTTAAGTGTTTTTGATGATCAGATTAATCTCAAATGTCCTTCTTAAACAGTTGAAAATACTTATGATAAATTTCGGCTGGATTGAACTTAGTTTTAATTTACTTGGAACGCCATTCATTAATGAATAGAATTTTCGGAGGGTTTGAATTTAAGACATTTGAACATTTATTTATTTAAAATAATTACTACTTTTTAAAACCTTTTGTTATATAATTGAAATATTATCTAATTTAAATAATTATTACTGTATTTTTAACAATTTCGATTATTAACGATAGAATCTATTTAATGTTGTACTCGTGTAAATGTGTGATTTTTATAAGGCTTGCAACCAGTTACCATTACTATTTAGATCTGATGGTCTAGCAAAAAAAATTTTAATGACAAGGAAAAAATTGTCGAATTTTAAAAAATATATTTAAATTTATATTATCAAGGAATGAATGAAAAAATAACGCAATATAACTTTTACAGTAATATTTCGTATTAATATATATATATATATAAAGTTAGAGACTAGAGTTATAGTTCATAGAGAAACCTTATACTTAGAGTTACTTAAATAAAATTAATTGGTTCAAGGTTTTAACAGACCAAGTATACGCACCTTCATTCTTAAGCTGGATGAGGATGGGAGAGCTGAAAGGCCTACAGTGCTGAAGACAACAGCGGTTGGAAGTGCCTATAGGCTTGCTACCAAGGCCTATATATACTCAAATCCCCCGGGCTTCTACCGGTAGCCCGCGCCAAAATTAACACGATCCGCATGCTGATCATCGGCGGACATGCCCAGATGGAAACTGGTTTCTTTTCGAGTGCTAATAATTCCTCGGAAAAATGCGATGACTGGACAGAAATGTGCTATAATTCACTTTTTTAATAAAAATTCACATACGTAGCATAGACATAAATACCTCAGGGGATAATAAAATCAAGTATTCTAATTATTTTTAGTCAGGAAGATTCTTCATATTTTAATCATTAATCTTCATGTTTTAACCATATTAATTGGAGTTTCATATCGATATATTCAGGAAAATAAGGAGTGAAATAAAAAAACTATACAGAATGAAATTGGGGAATTAATTCATGTCCTAGACAGCTTCTGATGGTTTAGAGTTTCATATATTAAATTGATCTAAAGTGAATTTAGACTCTTTACAAGGAAAAATCTAGAGAGAAAAAAATACATGATTCTTTTTATTTTAATGCATAGAACCTATTAATTGGAATTTCCTACCGAAATATTTAAGAAGTTAAAAAGTAAAAGACTATATGGGACAAAATGGTAGAAAATTTAATTCAAACCATAGAAAATTTCTCATAATAAAATGTTCAGAATATTAAATTAATTTAACATAAATTTAAATTTTTTTTACAAATAAAATTTATAAAAAAAATTATCTTAGAACATTAAGGAAGATAGACTTATACCAAACATTATAAACATAGAAAGTGATGAACATTGCCAAAATTTATTTGAAAATGATACTGCTTTTATGGTAAAGAAAGTCATGAACGTCATGACTGCTCAAATTTTAATTTTTAGAATCCTTCATATGACAGTTGTGTACTTATTAGCACAGTAAAGAAACCCTGTACATTTGCGTTATTAACCACATGCTGTTTGGCGAACTATTTGGCGAAAATGTGAAATATTCGGTGATTTTTTGGCGATTCATTGCAATTGATGCCATTAACACACAAATTACCCAAAACTAAATATGGATTTTGGATGTCTCTTTTGCAACAAATTAAAACCAAAGTTTCAATCAGATATATAATTTCAATCATAAAATTAAAGTCATTGTCCTTTCGAATTTATGCGTTTACATGCATAAGAAGACAGAAACAAACAAACGGTCAATTCCTTGTCTTATTTCATAAAAAGATTGATAAGGATCTAAATTTTAGATGTAAATCTCTGTGTCAAATTTTATCGATTAATTATCGTGTTCACTTTATTAAATAATAAAATATTCAGTGTTCCATAGTCAGAAAGATATATTTTTTCTTAATTGATATTCCTCAAAATTTCATAGAAATCTAAAAATGTGGTATAAAATTTCCGGTACTTTTCTGTTAGACGGGTGCAATTAAAAAATCGCCAAATAATGTAGACTTACACCAAATTTCTTACAGATATTTTAAAGCGAAAAATCATCAAATAATGTAAAATTCCGCCAAATTCCTTTGGGGGATTTTTGCTCACGCTCGGCTAATAGAGAAGTAGCAAATTTCCTTCGTCTAGCTCAAACCTTCTTTGAATTATTGTGTTCATATTCAAAGTGATGGGCAAACAAAAATGCAAATATGTGGTTTTCAAACTCAGAAGAGAGAGAAAGTTGAAACATGGCTTTTTTTCAAAATGGAAATTCGAATTTAATGATGATTACAAAGCAGCAAAATACAAACATAGCTTTTAATAACGTTTTATACACACAAAAATTTCTTAAAGCAAGAATAAATCTAAATTGCCTCTATTTGGCTGAAATTCCGTGATCATTTTATACTTGGAAAGGAAAAAATATTTTTGAATGTATTATTCAAAATTTGCTTACTTTCTCTCAATTTCATTTTAAAATATGATGTATTTAGAATCTAGCTATTAATTTTTTTTTTACTTTTCTACTGTTTCTTCAATTGAAGTTCTTACTACAGTTCAGTGGAAAGCTCGCTTCTTTTATTTGGGCAGTTTTCTGGAAGTGTCCAGAACTATAGTTACAAAAAACGTAAAAACAAACTTTTGCATCTTAATGAGTTCAAAAGCAGATTAAAGAAATATTTTTTTATTCACAATAACAATTAGCTTCAAAATATCACTAGGATTTTTTTCGCATATATCATTCAAAGAATTTGAACTTTCTTTTGTCCAAAAACTGAAGCCGTATCTCTACTGGCAGAAACTTCTCCATTTCCTTTTAAAAAATTCGATATAAAGAAATTTATTTCATTGAAATTTTTAAATTATGGAAGGAAAAAACAAATATTGAAAATAATCTATTCACTTTATGAACTTAACCTATATCTTAAATTGTAAAAATTATGTAATCCTGTTTAGTAAAGATTTATTATAAAGAGAGAATTCTTATAGAGCTTTATACTCAAATTCATCTTATCAGTATCCCGCTACACACGCACGCACGCACACACACACAATGTGTGCGTGTGTGTTTAAATTTTGTTTTATATATATATATATATATATATATATATATAATATGCGATGTTCCATAAGATCTTCATGAACTTAAAAAAAAGCGAAACAAATCTTCACTTTTCCTTCAACTTCAATATTTTTTGTCTTAAAGATGATACTATTTTTTCAAAATAATTTATTTGATTGCTTTTATTGGTATTTCTTCAAATAAAAAATCTCAAGCCGGTGGAATTCAGAAAAAAAGTGAAGGAACATTTTGATTCCATAAATATTATCTTTTATAATTCAAATGGGAAATAAAATGTAAATGCCTTTGAAGCCAAAATTGTATATAAAATGTGTTAAATTGAGCCGCTTATACTGAGACCTCTGTATTACGAACATTTTATATTTATATAACAATCTATGTAGCATTGTGTATCAAACGCGATTTATGCCAAGGAAAAAAATGCCCAAGAACAGAGGTTTTAGAATTCGAGGCCCGATTTCTCTGTTTAATGTTCCGCCATCTATGATGGCAGGTGCAAGGTAAATTCATCATCCTTCTGTCAATGTGACGTGTGTCCTCATCATCTGATTACGGCTCAAAATAGGTTACTAGAGGGTCTGTCTGAAAAACCCTCAAGTGACATAAACTTACATGTTAATTCAACTAAATTAATTCATCATTTTACGATGAATGTTTAAGGCCAAAAGCCATCATTCTGGAGTAACTTCACGCGTTTTCCCTTTATAATATAAGAGAATGTTTGAAAAAATTGAGTCGTCCAAAAGAGTGCTAACAGGTCATTTAATTGAAGAAGATTAAATATCTCGCACCAACTTTAATCCTCTTCTTGCACGGTCTGTAACAAAGCTGTTGCCAGTTGTTCTCTACAAAAAATAAAAGTTTGTCTCCTCTCTCAAGTTTAGTTTAACATTTTTTTTATCCTTGCTGCGTTTATCCAAGATGTCTTTGTTATCAACAAGATAAATGGATTTGGATTCTTTCAAGCTGAAAGCATTAAAAAAATTACTATTAATCGTAGTAGGAACTTCCTGGAATTCCATTTTACATCATAATCAGAACTAAATGTCGTTTTCAAATAAGTGTTTACAGTTAACATCATTTCCTAGGTTTATTATGCTAGATTTTTCGATGTTTTTTTTCGGCCTTTTGAGTTAGATTTTTAAAATGTCCTTTTAATTCTCTAACATAGAAAAACAATTAGCAAAAAATATAAATTTACCCAAACAGTAATATCTAAGATGGCGCTGATTGTACTTTTTAGACGATTTTCTGAATTACATTCGATTTTAAACGCGGCGGATTTTTCTTTCGTTCGACGAGACAAAATGCTACTGATGGATTTCGACAAGCTTCAGACCTTTTGGAGTACTATATATTCGGATTTTCTCGTTGACTGTTATTTAATTGGTTTGAGTTTTTCTCTTTTATTCTAATTAGATTCCATAAACCATTTAGTGATTTTTTTGCTTTTTTTGCTTGTTTTGTGTGCATTTAATACGGGTATATTTAGTTTTGTTTTGAGTCTATGTTGTTTTGTTACGTTTGATTTTAACATTTTGTGTTTTAATGTTTTTGTATTTCTATGTTATTGATTATCTCCAAGACCTCATTTTTCCTGGATTTCTTTATATTTTAACTTATTTTTTATTTGTTTTGTTTTGTTAGTTTTGGTTTCGTTTTGCGTGATTTTTTCTGGTTGATTTTTTATTAAGATAATCTTTTTTTCTTGGGATTTTTGGGTCACGGGAAATCAATTTTTGACTTATTGTCAGATTTCTCACAGAAAAAATCCCTTTTTGAATCCCTGCCTGAGGGTGACCCTTGAAAAAGTCTTCAGGCCGGATTCAATGTATTACTATTATCTCTACTTTTGTTTTTAAAATTTTATTGCCAATTTTAATTCGCTAACAGTCATTAATCATTCAAAATTTCACTATGTGTGTATTTTTGTAATAAATGGCTCAATTCCTTTCTCGAAACTCTAAACATGATCAGATGTTTTATGTCTGAACTGCTTAAAAATTTCTTTTAAGGGTCCTCTACTCGAAGTAATGAATTAGAAGATACGACTGTCCAATTAATAATTTTGTATAAATTATTAAATGGAAGCAAGCTAAGTCTACAAGCAAAACATGAAGTATTCTACAGAATGCTAAGAACAATAACAGAAATATTTTCTTTTGAAATATTAAAGAATAATAAAAGAAATATTTTTTTGTTGCTATAGTCATTTGAGGAATTCATTCTTTTTTAAAAATAAAATTGAACTATTATGCACGTCACTGTCTTCCATGTCTTTATTAGAGCATTCATTACAAACAAATTTATAGCATTACCTAAAATTGTGTTATTCGATTTTCATTGTTTTATACCTCTTCAGCAAGTGAAATAATTAGCTAGAAAGAAATTAAATTTTTTCCCAAATGGGATCAACATTTCTAAGACACTTATTTTACCACATCATACTGTTTTAAACATTAACATAAAACATTTACCAGCCATTAATTTGACTGATGTTGTATCCTCTAAAAGGCATCCCTTCGATAATTACTTAGAATTGTAGCGTCAGCCTTATAAGTCAGATATTATCCTTCGAGCTGAAGGG
>JAOUZG010034239.1:1601631-1613297 GCA_026289955.1 Argiope argentata | reverse complement strand
ATAAGTCAGATATTATCCTTCGAGCTGAAGGGTCCCTTTTGCTCGAAAGGTATATCGCTCGGCTACTGGCTCAAACGTCGCAGGTTCGTACCGCGACCTTTACTAGCTACAGAATGATATTGTTTGTTAATGGATTCTAAAACTCTTCGCACCTAAGTGGATAGCACCGTTAGGATAGTTTTAATTTTACAAAACAGAGACGAGAAGAATGATGGAAGAAGGTGATGTTCGCATTTAACAATAAAGCAAATTCGGAAATGTACACAGCCTTCCGCGTTTCTCCCATGAGTGAGATAGAATCGAAAGTGGTCTTCTCAGGATCCTGAAATGAACAATAATTTGAAATGAAAATTATTTTACCAATAAAATCTAGATTTGAGAACAAAAAAAAGTGATTTTACTTCCTTCATATCTATTAGGGCATCTTTCGATTCACCCATCACATTCGTTTGCACGGCCCCTTTTTTGGAGGAGGGCACATTCACACATCTCACAGATATAGTAGAGGAAGAACAACCATGCCCTAATTAAGATTCAAACCCAGGACGCCCAGATCGCGGAGAAGACGGGCTACCCTTGAGCCGTCAGCAAAATGGGATGTTCGTCCAGCAAACGAATCCATTTCATCACACAGGAAAATCAACCATTTCCTAGATGGTCGATCTCATTATAAAGGCCCATTATACATTTTCCAAATAAACTATGTACTTAGCAACTGAAAACATATCATTTTGTAACGTAAAGCGAGCAATTGTTGTATATGTTTAAGTTTATTTTTTTGTATCTCGAAAAGAGCTCTAATGATTTGTTTCAAATTTTGTATTTAGATAGGATTTTACTTTTTAATTTTATCCCTGCTGACGTCCTGACACAGGGGTATCGATTCTTCCCCTTAGTCAGAGCGCCCTATGTTTCAGTCCCGTTTCAGGTATGGTTGTTCTATCTGTGAGATGCGTGAATGTGGATGTGGCCCCTTGTAAAAAGGAGCTTTGCTAGCAAATGTGATGCATTATTAGCTAAGACTTAAGGCTACTTTTGGGCCGAGTTGGCGCTACTTAAAACAAGAGATGGGCTCTCGGCTTAAAATATCTGATTGCGTCAGCGAGCTTGTCCATGGCAAGTGATATAAGAAACAACAACAAGTTTGTCTCTGCAGGTGTCTTTCCTCAAAAACTACGGCTTAATATAACCTATTTTTAGCTTCTGCGTCATTAAAATTAAATAAACCGATCCGTAAAAATGCTATTTTATACGCAAAAATACAATAGTATTTTTTTATAATTAATTAATAGAGATTTTTCTGTCTGTTCTCATACTGACAATGTTATATAGAGCCAAATTTTTGTTGTACATACATTTTTGCAATAGAATGATAACCTAATAGTATCCCAAAATTTTGTGAAAGGACGCTATATGACAGAATACGAATGTTATTCATCTCACATCCAACAGCAGCAATGCAACAATTATATTAATCAATTCAAAAGACATGCTAAATTAACTTCCTTCATGTTTTTTTTTATTTAAACAACCAGTTTATATGTAGGTAAGATTGAAAAACATTTATATTTAAACACAATGTACTTCGTATCTAAATATGTTCTCAAAAAAAAAACTATTTTACAAAGAAATAAATGAAGAAAACTGTCGATAAAAGCTCAGTCTTCCAGGATTTTTTTTCCTCACTCTCAAAATAAAACGTCAAAAGCAAATGAAAAACAAAACCAAAAAATATATAAGTTCTTTTAAATTTTTCCTTTTAAAAAATGGGAAATTTTGTCTTATAATTTCCTGAATTCATTTAATAAATGAAAATGCAGGGGCATTACAGGGAAATGCCGACCTCCTGGCACAGGAGTAGCTCGTCTTCCCTGAGATCTGTTTCCCGGAATCGAAAAACGGTTCGGGGTTGATTGCTCTTTAACTGTTATATATGTGATATGTTTGAATGTGCCCCCTGTAAAATGGGGCTGTGCAAGCGAATGTGTTCTATGAGTGGATGTTCATAATGTGATGTCTATATGAAATGCATTGTCTAATTCTGTAAGTCCCGTGTGATAGTGGTACACGGGAACTCCTAAATGCTCAAAACAAATCATAGAGACATATTTGAATGACGATATTTATTGGTTATATACTATAAATTAAGAATAACAAACATGATGTAAAAATCCTACAAATATTTTAGACTGTCAGATTTATAGATACCAAATTTGGCCGACAATTACCTCTTAAGCTATGAAT
Organism: Argiope argentata; assembly: GCA_026289955.1. Lineage (NCBI taxonomy): Eukaryota > Metazoa > Arthropoda > Arachnida > Araneae > Araneidae > Argiope > Argiope argentata. The sequence continues at coordinate 1,611,053 of JAOUZG010034239.1, read as the reverse complement.
TTCAGTATAAATTTTCAAATTTTAATTATAAATTTTCAATATTTAAATGTTTTATCTGTACTGTAAGTGCAAATTTTTGTTAATATTATTAGGAATTCATTTATAATAATTACATAAATAGAGACGAATAAAATATGATAATATATCATGCTGGGATTTAGGGTTAGAGTATCCCTTATTATTTTTTCTTCTTATTCGGTAAGTGAAATACAAATAAATTTTTTAAAACACAGATTAGAAAATATAATTTTGAGTCAATCTAACTTTTTTTTCAAATTATTAATTTACGGAATTATATAGCCAATCTTTTGCAAAACATTTTGGCATCTATAGGCAACTTATGCATCGATCAATAAATACTATATGAAACGTTGATATCCATTATCTATTTTTTCATAAAACAGATTACATTCATATCGATAAAAAAAGAACGAAATATTTTATAAAAAATTTTTTTATTAATAATGATAATCAAAGGATAATATTGACTATTAAATATAGGTCATCTCCTTTTTCATCAAAACATTTATTATTTTTAATTAAAATATTCCTTATCTCTGTCTGAAATTTCTGAGAATAAATATTCAGACTTAAAATCCTTCCACATATATTTTTCTCTTTTATCTCTTATCAAAGAACCGTTATACAATTGACAGCTGCAAGACTTTTTTTAAAAAATGCAGCTGGGGTCCAAGATTTCCGAAAATTTCAATGCCATTTGTGATGTCTGACTTTTTTGAGATAATTTTTTTATTGGACCGGTTATTCCCACCCGGATTATTCAGAATGTTCTATGTCCATTATCAGAGATTTTTTTTCTTAAAGAAAAGCCAAATGTATGTGAAATGAACCAGAGAAATATCCTATCAATGAATAATTCACCACAAGACATTCATTTTACCACGATCTACATTCGAACAAAAATCCATCCTTTTCCGCTCTTTGAAAAGAAAAGAATAACTTAAGAGATACCAACCGGCTTCTCTTCGGTGAGAGTGTATTAGTTAAAGGCAAATCCTCTCATGATAATGAAGATGGACTCTAAATTATTATCTTCCGAACCCAATTACGTGACCTGTGAAAATTAGACTTGGAATAATTGCCATAAGGTTTCTGAAACGGGGAATTATGGGAATTCAAGGCTACAGGGAATGAAGGAAAGGAGGAAAATACATTAAATACAGACTGGGCGACCTTTGTGGTGAGTCCATTAAAAATAAAATATTAATATTCTGCACGACAGCTGACGTCTCTGAGATAGGGTGGTATTGCGACAAAAAAACTCATATAAAAAGGGGTTGGCGAATTCAAAATGTCACACATTTTCTGAGTGGAGTGCTTGAAGACTAGTAGCTTGATCAGCGAAATATCCATACACATTTACAAAATGAAGGTAAGTATTGCCTCAAATTGCTAACTATTCTGCCACTTTCGATATCATTTCAATATAACAACACATGAATTTGACAATTAAACTAATTTAGTTAAATTTAATTTTTTTTAGTTTTATGAAAAGTTTTAATATATAATACAGTTTTTGTTTACAAAAAAAGAAAAACTTTTCCAGCTGTATGCATCAACTGCATATTGTCATATAAATAATGAACAGTTTGTTACAATTAACAAATTTCATGATTTCACAGTAAAAAAATTCCCAATTTAGATGTTAACTCCATTTATGCTTAAATAAATACATTTGACGCATGTAGCTTAAAAATTAAATTGTACAACAAGTGGAATTTGATTTTACAATGTTTTACTTGAAAAATAGCTTCGTACAGTCCAAACTCCCCTAAATTATAATGTCTTTTAATGTTTAGAGAATATCATTTTAATATGATAATACATAAATTTATCAATATGGCTAGTTGAGTTAAATATCGGTATTTTATCTTTGTAAAATTTTCTAACGTATAACCCAGTCTTTTTTTACAAAATAATTGAAAAACGTAGGATTTCTAAAAAATCTACAGCTTTATTCGTTCTCAAACGAGAACATTAATATGTTGTGACGATTTATAAATTTCATAAATCCATTGTAAAAAAATGAAAAATTTAAATATTGACTTCATTGTGAATAAATAAATAAAAGTTGACGCTTGTAGGTTCTAAGTTAAATTGTATAGAATAAGCGGTATTTGATTTTACAATATTTTACATGAAAAATAGCTCCATAAAGTCCAAATCCCTATAAACTATAATGTCTTTTAATGTTCCATGGTATCATTTTAATATAATAATACATGAATTTAACAATCTTTCAAGTTAAGTTAAATTTCAGTTTCTAAACTTTGTAAAATTTTCTAATTCTAATCTAGTCTGTGTTTACAAAATAAATAAAATAGTGAGATTTCTAAAATATCTGCATTTATATTCTTTCTCAAACGGGACCACAAACAGTTTGAGACAATTTATAAATTTTATGACTTCATATTTAAAAAATTAGAAATTGAAATATTGGCTCCATTGTGCTTAAATAAATAAAAGTTGAAACTGTAGATTCTAAGTTAAATTGTATAGACCAAGCGTAATTTGACTTTCAAAGATTTAGCTTGAAAAATAGATTCCTACAGTTCAAATTCCCATAAATTATAACAAATTTTTAAATTAGATTATTATGCCCTATAGCAAATGGTTCAATTTGATGTTATATGTAATAGTCATTAACTTGATTTAGTATATTGAATTATTTTCCATTATTTTATTCGTTAAATACTAATCCCAAACAGCTTGCCAGAAATTTTCTAAACAAAATAATTTAGAAATATTTCTCCAATATATAAAGAATAAAGCTATTGTTTCTTAAGAGAGGTTGATATATATCTTAGCATTTAATGAAGTCATCTTTAAGAAAATACAAAATTTTTATTCTTTAATTCTAAAATAATTGCAGTAATATCAACACGATTATATAAAAATTATTTTATCATGATTTTAAGAGGGATAACAACGTTAATACTGTCTGTTTACTGTTTCTGTCTTTCAAATTATATTGAATGGAAATATTTTAAACAATTGAAGCAATAATCTTAAAACGTAATTTTGCTTTATTAATATTTAAGTCATATGAGTCATTTACATTTAAACCTTCAATATTATATTAATTTAATGGAAAATGATATTTTTTTATTTATTCTTATCTTAATATTCCGATAATATGTCTTTTGCTGATATAGCCTCTCGAGTATTTCACACATTAATATTTTAAACTATTGCTATACATTGAATTACTGATCAATGTGTTGATATTTTTGTGAAATGCATTAAATAAAGAAAAATCAGAGGAATACTAAATATTATTTATTAAGTTCTTGCACTAAAAGAAATCTTTTTTTTTCTTAATTTTCATTAATTTTCAAGTCAATTTATTTGAAATTTCACAGTAAAAATTGACATAAAATACTAATTAATCTTCATTTTTATGCCCATTATTGAAAATGTATTTTGCCGGTGCTTAGTTTACTATCGTAGTAAACATTATTTTATTTTTAAACCCATAATATTTCCTAAAATATTAAATAAAATATTTTCATTTGAAAGATTTGGTAATATGTAATTCCTTAATTTATTCCATCTGGTGTACTTTATGTTGTTTTTGCAATAATGAATTTAAATTAAATAATTTTATTTGAGTTTAAAATTGAATTTATTTAAACATAATAAATTCTAATTAAATAAATTTATTTGACCCTTCATTAATGTTTTTAATTTGCTTGAATGACATCTATTAGGTATTATTGAGAAAAATTCTAATGACTTTAAATTCGAGATTTTCTTAATCATTTATCTGTTTCATTGTTATTATTAATTTGCAGTGATTAAAGTCTGGAGTGCTATGTTGAATTCCATATTGCTTTGTATTCAGTTCATAAATTATTTCATTCAATAAAGTTTAATATTTTTTATTCTCTTTTTCAGGCCTTTATTGTTCTCTGTATGTTTGTAGCTGCTGCTGTGGCACAGGTAAGAAAACGATATCTTTTTTCATGAATTAATAACAAAAAAACAATATTTATCTTTATTTTCTGACTCAATTCTGTTAAATTTTGTATATTGATACCATAATCATGAAAAAATAATTTTTAATTTAGTAATTATCAATAAAAGTAGTTAATAAATTTTGGGTAAATAAAGTTTGAAATGCTGTTAACTAATAGAAAGTAATAGATAATTAAATTTAGATTAATTCACCCATAAAATACAGTTTCAAATTTTCAATAAACAACGGTTACGTGTATTTCAGCTAATTAAACAAAAGTCTTTATTGATGTTTCAATTATTTAATAAACGGAGCAATAAGGATTTAATTTTAATTCTTTTATGAGTGAAATGTTTTTTTTTGTAATTTATTCTAAATTTACGAGCATTAATCTATTAACTTTCATTGATAATGAGCGTTCATCTATGGCATCTTCCGAAATGTATATTTGTTTTCAAATTAATCATGTTTAAAAAATTTTGTATCCCAAAAATTCATACTTCTTTTTAATGTCACGCTTTATAAAATGCATTATAAAAGATCATCGAATTTCGAACATTAATGAAGTTATTTACTTTTCATTATTCGAAAATTGAAGTGTTATGATCTAGAATTTCAAAATATTTTGAGAAAAAAAAATCATCGATGGCATTTACTAATTCTGTTTGATATAACTGTAAACTATAAAATCCTTATTTTAATATTACCCATTTATGGATTCCATCATCTGGTTATAATTTAAAAGACTGATTATCACCTGACTACAGTCACAATGGAATTTAACCCATGACCTACGAATTTATTTAATGTCAAATTAAATGGCTCGTTCTTTTTGAGATATTTATTATTGTTTTAATTCCTTCAATAATATGAAGACCATTTGAGAGATTAAGCCGTTTTTACCTTTTAATTTCATTTAACTATAGATTTAAAATAAAAAATTCAGTAATTCAATGAATGAATCAGACTCGTTATCGAAGGGGCTAATACAATGTCTGACCCAGATTCGTCATTGAAGACGGCTAATACAATGCGTGAATCAGACTCGCCGTTGAAGATGAAAAGGCTAACTCAATGCGTGAATCGAATTCGTCATTGTAGATGAAGGGGCTGATACAGCTAACGTTATTTACAGTTCATTTAAAGTTTTATTTTCTATCTTGTCCTTATTATAAATGAGTTTAGTCATTTGATTTGCCATTTTAAAGCCACATTATGATTATTTTTCGACGAACTTCTTAATTTTGAGCCCCGGAGAAATGATGGAGACAGACCTAAGCTTGTCCTCCCCCCTTTCCAAACCCCGATGGCTTGTTGATAAGATCTTGGCTTTGGAATCGGAGGATTCCAGGGTATAGAACCACTTCCATCAAAGAACCGTCGCATACGTTAAATCAGTCGGAACCAATTACGTTCCCCCCACTGTTGGGATGTTATTATAGTTGAAGTTTTCTACTTAAATAAATGAAAATATCGACTTTATTTACCCCTTTCATTCCAGGAAATCAACCAGCCCATCCCCTACTCCTTCAACTACGCTGCACCCAGTGAGGACGGAGGCAGCAGCTCCCACCAAGAATCCGGGGATGGTGCCGGACGAGTGAGCGGATCCTACTCCCTCAGCAACCTGGAAGGACACAGCAGGACCGTCGAATACGTGGCCGACGAAGCCGGATTCAGGGCCACCGTCAGGACCAACGAACCGGGCACCGCCAACATCAACCCCGCCGATGTCGTCATGGATTCATCCGCTGAAGCTGCCCCAGTCTCCTACTCCCTCGGCACAGCCGCCGCCCCTGTAACCAGAGTTGCCCCCGCCGCCCCAGCTGGACGAGCTGGAGTGAGATACGTGTTGGTTCCAGTCACTGACCCCCGTGCCCGAGGATACTACTAAATGCCCAACCCTAAGTCATCCCCTGAAACTTGGAAATTCGATGCAGATTACCCATCAAAATATTTTGCCATGGATTTGGAATTATAATAAGTTTAGGTTAATAAATAGTTTTATTTTGTTTTATTTATTGTTGTCTTGGCTCTTATTTGTTGATTTGTTTTGATTTTTAAGATGTTAATCATGGTTTCATGAGGTGTCCATTATACTTCCCTTTTTAAAAGAATTCCATTATTGGTTACAGTTGGTCGAAATGGCAAAATTTGTTCTATGCTTTAGGGATAGAGTATAATATGGTGTAACATAAGGTTTTGGTTAGTACTAACTTCACGATCATTTCATTGTATATGAGCTTTTTCATTTGGCTTTTTCTATAATGCTTTCGATGTATTCGGCTTTTCATTATGCTTTTTCTTTCCTTCATGCCTTATGATATGCAAGTTAATAAAAGAAATTTGTCCTTGCCTGTTGTTCAGCTTATCTTTCTTGATATTGCTTATGAAGAATTAATTATTCAAAATTCTTAACAATAGCAACAACATTTTTAAGAAATAACTTTTTATACTCTATTTCAGTATAATATTATTCAGTATTACATAATATCAGAGTTATATTTGATTCAAATTTTGAGATAATAGAAGTTTGTTCATAACAACAGGAAAAATTATAAAATGAAAAAACAATATCAATAAATGAATTGAAGTCAATCATAAAAATTTGAAAATTATTATTAAATTGATTTTGATTAGATTTTTCAAGAATATCTGACTTACAAGATTTAGGTGTTTCTCATAGTTACTAACCTTTCACATTTTGATGCCATACACAGGTTCTTCTCAAGTATTCTTAAATATACTATATATGTAGATTAACTTCATTAAAAAAGAAAATAAATTGCATTATTTGTTTTATAAAAAAGACAAAAATGGCCTTGTATATGAATTAAAGACAAAATATTACTAAAAATATAAGAATAAAAACAATTCATGAAATAGTTTGTACAAAAATGCAATTAAACGCATGATGACGTTGAATACATAGATATAGGAATACAGTTTCTTTGTATTGTCTAAATGTAGTTATAAAGCATTTTTTAGATAATTTTTTATTAAAGTTATTGCCAAAACAAAGTTACAATCTGAAAATCATATAATCTATGAAATAAAAAATTTAATTTTAAATATTTCCCTATGTGATAATCCTTTGCATTCCGAAAAATAATTAGATGCAAAATTCTTCTTCTAATTCAAAGATTTGTTTATTGCTATGAAAAATAAATATACGTAATTCTTTTAAGTCGAATTTCTTTGAAACATTAATCTATATCTCTTAACCATTATGTAGGCATTTTTAACAATTAAATTTTAAATATAAATAAATAAAACGTTAAAATGATGCACAATCTTGAATGGTGAGTCAGAGACACCATCGGAGTGCGAAAGGTTAATAAAACTAATAATGCAAAAACATTGTATCTACTTCCGAAGCAAGTAAATTATGAATTATAACTCGGGTCAGGTTATCCAACAGGCAGTTCGGATACAAGTGAACAACGTAAATAGAAAATTTCAAAAACTCAATAACTTCAATAAAGGAAATGTATAGCGCTATCTAAAGCCTGAAATTGTAGTTTTATGTTGAAATCTTAATTTTAATCGATTGGGAAGACAATCGATAAAGATCATATTTAATTTTCTGCTACCTGTTTCACCGTAGATCGCTCGTTATATTCCATAAAAATGTTAGCTTCACTTCAAAGATGAATCTTTACTCAAAAAGTAAAAACTTTAAATCGTTAATAACTTTATCGGCAGTCCAAAATTTTATGTCAGGAGATTATACTTTTATAAGACCCTAAAAGAGAAGGTTTCGGAGATCTACGCCCTCAGGTTATCTTCCAACAAGAATTTTTGCCGATTTAAACCAATATATAATTTTATTCTTATTTAAAGGTTGATTTATTCATTGAGATTCAGCTTTTTCTTCTACAGTAAGAGATTATAATCACACATTTATAAAAAATTTGTACCTAAAATATTATTTCAAAAATTTATTACCTTTGAAAAATTATATTTATGCATGAATAGGAATACTAGTTTTTATTCTAGAAATAAAAAAATCAAGGCTTTAATAACTTCACCGACAGTTCTAAATTTTATAGATTATATTTTTATAAGACACTGAACAAATTTAGTAACAAAGTTTGAAAAATTTGTTACTAAAATATTATTTTAATTAATTTTTTTTGCTTAGGAAGAGCTACACATATAATGAATAAGGATAGTAGTTTTTTTCAATTGCATATCATTTATAATTTTATTTTTGATTTCCGATGAATAAAAATCTTTTATATTTGTTCAAATTTCTTTTAATAGCCCTTCAAAACAATATTATCCCTTTATGAAAGCAGAGTCTTTCTTAGAAAGAAGAGTATTCTATATATAGTCAAATTTGAAATAAATTTGAATATCAAACTTGTTAAAGACTTGTTAAAATTAAAAATGTTCAATCAATACCAACTAAAAAAATTCAAATCAAGAAATTTAATTTTAAAATATTCATTATAAGGAACATAATCAAAAGTATCAAAATATAAGTAAAACAATATTTCTGATAATTATAGTCAGTTTTTGTAAACTGTGCATCATACTACTGCTATCCATTTTATTCCATCTTACGCCATAGATTTTTTTTAAAAAATTACTTGACTCAATGCAAGACACAGAAAAATGGGAAAGGCAATGAACAATGAAAAAGATTAAAACAACTAGATATCATATTTTAAGCTTAAAGTAAAATGAATAAGAAATGTTTAAAAAATCTTCCAGTTAACTATGAAATACCACAATAAATTTAAATTGCGTAACAAAGAAAGCCCAAAATCTATACAAATTACCCTACATATTTGATACGATAGCGAATTACAAAGTATTTGAAAATCAAAATGAGGTGGGTGAGATAAAAAGGCCTTATGCTATCTAAGATAGGTATGAAAATTTTAATATTTAAATTTGATTCTAAATATTATCTAATATACTGACAAATGCCGCATTATCATGAAAAATATGCTAATGAAATTCTAAGAACAATCTAATTAAGAAGAATTATAAATGAATAATGAAGCTTTGAATCTCGAAAATAGTTAATTAATTAGTTTTTTGAAACGAAAAAGTCAGATTTAAATTGTAAATTTATACTATAATGCTATTCATACATTGGTTATTATGACGTTACCACCTCTAGGTCAATAATAAATAAATTTTCGTCTACTGGTTTAAGTCCCCGTTCAGTTTATATTGTTCCATGGTGGTTTGCAGTTATTTGTAAAATAAAATCCATCTATCTTTTCAAATTCAATGATACCGTAGCCATTAAACTGTTTCATTCCGAATGGAGCAACAAAATCGTTCAATTCAAAACACATTCTTGTGTCCATTTTAATATCATTTGACGACCTACAGTCTGCATCCCATTCGAAAGAACCTTGCAAGATCTTCATGAACGTATGCAAGGTATCATATATTCTTTATTTCCAATTATATATATATATAT
>JAOUZG010034239.1:1572276-1601531 GCA_026289955.1 Argiope argentata | reverse complement strand
TTTTGTCACTTCAGTGTATATATATATATACACTGAAGTGACAAAAGTCATGGGATGACTGTTGATATCGTGTCGGTCCTCCTATTGCCCGGCGAAGTGCAACAACTCGACGTGCCATCGAGTCCACAAGTCGTTGGAAGTCCTCTGCACGAATATTGAGCCATGTTGTCGGTAAAGACGTCCATAATTGTGAAAGTGTGGAAGTGCAGGAGTTTGGGCACGAACGGACCTTTCGATGATGTCCCATAAATGCCCAATGGGATTCATATCGGGTGATTTAGGTGGCCAAATCATGCGCTGGAATTGTCCGGAATGTTCTTCAAACCAATCGCGAACAGTTCTGGCCCGGTGACATGGCGCATTGTCATCCATCGTTGTGTGGGTACATGAAGTCCGTGAATGGCTGCAAGTGATCTGTAAGCAGCTGAACATAACCATTTCCAGTCAATGATCGGTTCAGTTGCACCAGAGGACCGAGTCCATGCCATGTAAAAACAGTACAAACCATTATGCAGCCACCACCCGCTTGAACAGTGCCTTGCTGACAGTTTGGGTCCATGGCTTCGTGGGGTATGCGCCACACTCGAACTCTACCACCAGCTCGTAACAATCGAAATCATGACTCATCTGACCACGCCACGGTTCTCCACTGGTCTAGGGACCAGTCAATATGCTCACGAACCCAGGAGAGTCGCTGCAGACGATGTCGTGCTGTCAGTAAAGGCACTCGATTCGGTCTTCTGCTGTCATAGCCCAAGAAAGACAAATTTCGCCGCACAGTCCTATCGGGCATGTCCCTCGTACGCCCCACATTGATTCCTGCAGTTATTTGACGAAGTGTTGCGTGTCAATTAATATTGATCATTCTACACAGACGTCGGCGATCTCGGTCGTTAAGTGCAGGTGGTCGTCCATGATGGGACGGGATGCCCGAAATTTCATACTCTCGGCCCACTCTTGATACTGTGGATCTCGGAATGTTGAATTCACTAACGATATCCATAATGGAATGACCCATGCGTCTAGCTCCAACTAACATTCCACGTTCAAAGTCTGTTAATTCTAGTCTTGGCGCCATAAATCACGAAAAACCTGTTCACATGAATAACTTGAATACAAATGAAAGCTCTGAAAAACGAACTGCGGCATTTATACTTTTTCGCTGCGATACTACTGCCATCTGTATATTTGCATATTGCTATCCCATGACTTTTGTTACTTCAGTGTATATATATAAGGTTTGCCATAACTTCATAGCATAATGTTTAACAATTTTTAAACCTGTGTTTCTATCTTTTATTTACATCAAAGACTATTGAAAAATATTCAGTAAATTTAAATTATACGAGGCCAATAGCAACATGTATAAACTTCTAAAATGATTTGATTGCATTTCTTAATTATCTTGCATAATTCTTTCAAAACTGTTTTTTTTTCTCAATTACATATCGTGTGGCAAAACGTAGTGCGTGCAACGTAACAACGTCGAAAAATTTTAGGAATAAATGAGATGCATGATTTTTTTTTATTTTGCAAATATACGCGAAAATATTTGGGAATAAATACAATTAAATTAAATAGCAACATGTAAATAAAAAATAAACAAATATGCTACAATAAATACCTAAATTTATTTTTTTAATTTACAATTTTTGCTTAACATTGCAATATAAACAAAGCTAATACATAACATGAAGAAAACCCAAGCCAAACTTGAATTACATTTAACAAACAATTTTATAAAAAATAATTGCAGCCTTTAACATCTTTAATTGTAGAAACTAATGCATATTTATTTTTAAAAAATTTCAAACAAATTATGCTGCTCATTCTAAGTGGGTGGAGATAATTTGAAAAAAATTCATCTCACACATTACTTCTAAAACTGCTTTTCTTTCAGTTGCATATTCTGCGAAAAAAGCGTCTTGTACAACTTAATAATTACAATCTTTTATAAGTCACATGTAGAATAAATAAATAAATAATCTTGGAAGCATGGGGGTGTAAAGGTGTTTTCCTATAAATGTAATTAAATTAAATAGCAATATGTAAGTAAAAAAAAGTGAACAGAGATAGAATAGTAAATCACAAAATTTATTATTATTTTTTAATTTACATATTTTTTTCTTAACAATGCCATACAAACAAAGCCAAAGAAAAATCGAAGAAAACCCAAGCCAAACAAAAATAACAATTAACAAAAAATTTCATAAGAAGATTGTAACCTTTGACATTTTTATTTGTAGAAGCTTTGCCTATTTATTTTTAAAAATTTCAAACAAAATATGCTGCCCATTCGAAGCGAGTAGAGATAATTTGAGAAAATTCATTTTTGCGAAGAAAAAGCCTTTATTGCATTTTAATGCGTCATAAAAAAATTGCAAGTAAGGAAGATGAACACAAGAGAAATATTCTCTCTCTTTTTTTACTTTTCTGCAATGCATTTAACGGCGGACATAACAGTGGACTACATGGCAGTCAAAAACAAATAAAAGAAATAACATCATCAACAAGGGGTAAAGGGGGAAGGTGTCTTTTCATTCATGGACATGTCTTCTTAATAAGGTCTTCTGTAAGCGTAATTTCTGACAGGAATGGTTGCGGGTCGACGATTCACTGGACGGACTGGTACAGGTACAGGTACTGGCACAGCTGCTGGCACAACAACTGGTTCCACAACTGGTGCGAGCACTGGAGCATTCAGAATGGGTTTGCGGATCACTGGCGCATACTGGACTGGTGCAGCAGCAGATTCCACCACGACGTCAGCGGGATTTTGATTGTCTGTACCGGGTTCGTTGGTTCGGACCACAGCTCTGAAGCCATCCTGGTCAGCCACGTATTCCACTTCCCTCGAGTGGCCTTCGTCGTTGTTCACGGTGTAGGAACCCTGTACTCTTCCGGAACCATCGGCGGTTTCGGTTCTGGAGCTCTGTCCCACGCCATCGTCCAGCAAGGCATTGTAGCTGAAGGCGTAGGGTTTGGGACTCTCGTCGTAGTAGGGATTGAGCCGATAATCCTATAAATAAAATAGGGTTTATGAGCTGTAATTAAGGTTTATGAGAAATAAAATAATGTTTATCTCGAGGAAAGAGCACTTACAATCATTTTGATGAGTAAATCAGTTTTTTTTTTTAATATTGGAAGTAACTCGCATAAAAAGATATAAAATTATGGTATTCATTTTTCAATAAACAGTATGTCTTAATTCAATCAGAGAAATATTTTAAATGATTTTTGATTACTTCTGATGTTTTAAAAAATTTATTTTGATTATACAGATAAAAAAACCTTTGCTTTATTAAAAATTCCCATTTTATTTGACCCTAAGCGTTGCAGTTTTTCTGATTAGAATTGACCAAATATATTTCAAATTGAAATATTTTTTTTTCATTAATAAACTCAATGTTTAAAATATTTTGTACTCGCATTGATATAATTAAATAAAGTTAAGATGAAGTACCAAACTTGAAATAGAATACATCTACATTCTTATACTAAAAATTTTATCAAATCATCTTCTTCGAATTATAGTACACTCTGGAGTATATAGGAATTTATTTATTTGTCCACCATTCCGAGTTTCTATAAACTTTTTTCTTTGTTCGTCAATAGCAGAAAACATAGATTTTACACCGTATATCATGGTTATATTAAGCAATTTCTCGCTTCTTATTGAATGCTAAGCCTCCCCTATATATCCCCCATTTTGAAGTCCTCACTGTGATACATAAAAAAATAGGTATATCCCAAGCATAATTTACGGATACTGTACGTATGTTGTAGTTAATATCAACAACTGCAATTCGTTATACGAGGACAAACACTGAACAGCGAGCAGAACTCTACTCTTTTCCTGCCACAACTAGAATTCTGCGCACGACACGTAGGAGAATATTAGGAGACAACCGTCTCCAATGCCTTGTTAATGCTGCCAATGAAAGCCTGCTTTTCTCATTTAATAAAGATAAAAGAAAATGGCCATGGAGGCCTGGTGGTAGGGTCTCGGTTAGGGATATGTAGGGTTTCGAGTTCGAGACCTGATTCCAAAGAAGAACGGGGATCTGTTGCACGTTAAATGTGTCAGGTCAAACATCCTCCGGATAGTGTTCTGTAGATAGGGGGCAGCTCAGATGTTGTCCTCGTCATCTGACAACGGTTCAAAATTGGGAGATCCTTCCCAAAATAGCCCTAGTGTTGCTTTATAACAGGTTCTGTTAATATCACTAAACTAATTAAACTAAACGATAAAAGAAATCTAGAACAGACAGTACGGAGGCAGGATTCTCTGGAATGTACTTTAATATGTTATTCAACTTAAGGTTTCGTTGTGGAATTGCGTGATAATAATTTAACGACAATCAAAATAATTCCTAATCAAAAGTCAGATAATTAAAACAACAACGGATATGACCACTACTTTTCCTTCAAACTTTCAGGTTTTAATAAGATGAAGGCATTCGACGGTCTATGAGAACATAAATATTTGGTGGATTGATATTCATCTAAAATCCTTCAATCTCGTATCTGAAATTCAGCTATTACATTTAATATTAACACTCAATAAATATCCTCTAAACTAAAGTGTTATAGATATCTAAATGAACTGATCTATCACCAAGTATAATTCCGTTAATATGATATTCTAAAATCCATGATGAATCTTTTAAACAAATTATATTTTTAAAAAATTCATTCACTTACCGGAATTGGTCCTTGCCCATTTGCTGCAACAAACGCAAAGGCAAGAAAAATAACCTGAAAATAAACTTTTATCATAACTCGCCATCTTTATAAAGGAAATTTGAAGGAATTGTAAATATTAAAAAATATATGCAAAACAACTTGTTATGTTAACAAATAATGTAAAAAATTCAAATAATTCAAAAAGGTCAATTCTTACATAGTTGAACAAAAAAAATTTAACTTTAATCACTTTTTATTAAATAAATACAATTAATATAAATAATTTTTTGAAAAATTATTGATCTTCGAAAGAATCGAATTCACATTCTCCACCTCCACTTGAAAAATACCGAAAACCTTGCATATTGTCGATTAAGCCACTACTTGTTGATTTAAATTTTCTTTAGAAACTGCTAAAACTCTATTTAAAGTATTAAAAATTAATTAAATTTGACCGATGAATTGATGTTTGGAAAAACTTTATTAACATCAAGTGTCATCCACTGCAAGTTTTAAAAAGTGTATTCGAACTTAAGTGGATGAATAAAAAAACATTTTATTAATGACAGAAAATTTGAGCAATATATATATATATAGGTAGAGAGAGTGTGCGCTAATTGTGGGAATTGAAAAAGTATGCTACCTTATTGTTAATCTGAAGAAAAAAATACCCAAAGGAACATGTAAAAACATGAATTCCCAAAACTCCTTGGCAAACTTTTATTTTTTCTGATTTTTAAAATATTTATATTTATTAGAGTTCATTTATTATAAACCAGATAGAATCATAAATAGATGAAAGAATTTTTTCAAGAAATATATTTTCATAATGATTTGTATTGCATAGCTAATACTTTCGTTTAAAGTTGGGAAGCATATTATAGTTAAGAATTAGGAAACAACCATTTAAAAATGATGCACATCATTTTTATTTTATTATAACTTAATTTAAATCTAGATTTTTTTTCTTTTGATTCACAATATTACAGAATCTCATAGCTGTCATTTTTATTTTATATTTCTGATAGTGTATATATGTTTTAATAACACAACCGATGGAAGTTTTTGCATATTCAAGCTGCATTAATATGCTCAAATAACAGTTGTAATGGTTCGGTAAAAGCCAGCCTCTAATACTCATTTCTTGGAATACTTCAACTTAAATTTGAAAATACAAATAAATAACATTTATATTTCTATATATTTCTGCCATCATGTATCTAATTATGCCACTATTAAAATCAATAGATTTATGTTCTTCTTTACAGACATTGCTAATCAAAATTGGGCCTCTAGATTTATTTGAATTTGTTAAATAGTATTCCATTGCAAAGATAACTTGAATTTATAAATGATTTCATTCCCATATATCAAAACTTGGATTAATAAAAATTTTATTAGATTTTAAATAAATGGATAACAAAATTATAAAATATATTGAAATACAAAATTTATCATATTTTATTAACATATACAAAAGAATGAAGAATTTAAACATGCGGCAAAAACATTCGTGTTACACCATTGAAGATTAATCTACCGTTAATTTTATTTTAAGTCAAAAATATTTGGAATATTATAAATCAACATCTAGAAAGCATCCATTTTAATTGTAAATCCTTGTTTTTTGAATTTATGCAAATACATCATATTATTCTAGCAATTTGCATTCACACAATTAAATTGTATTTAAAATTCCATAAATAAAATTGTACTTCATAATTTTGAAAAAAAAACTTTTTTAATCTAATTTTGAATTTGAAAAAATTTCCTAATGTAGATATTACGGGGAAAAATGAATGTAAAAGATTTGAAATTAGATTTTTGGTAACAGCTTATATCGCTGTGAAATTATTTTTAGCTATTTTCTCCCAACACAAATCACTCAAAATAAAATACAGTAATTTTTAAAATACCAATTTCCACTAGCTTAGGAAACTTCTGTTAAACAATCTTACATATGGTGATGATACAGAAATGATACTTACTGAAAGCATGGCTGATGATCAGCTTCGTATAGCTAATTCGATGAAGATTCGCACCACGGTTACACTGTGTCCGAAACTGATCTCGGACATCCTTTTATACTTGTCCATCTGCTATTTCTCTTATCAGCTCTGATGGATCGATTGCAGGGGTCAAAAGGTCACTCGACCTAAAAAACACTAGCACAGGAATCTCGGCAAAAATGAAACAAGGAGAAAGCAAAAGACAAAGCCATCCAAGGCTAAAGACACCGACTTGTCCTTGATGAACTATACGACTTTCTCCAATAGGGTTGTCTTGTGTCGGTGAAGGCGTGAAACTAAATCAACAGGTGACCAGGTCGGATCAATCAAAAAGAAAAGCCTAAATTAGCATACTTGCTTTAGGATGGTACATTTAAAGACAGGTCTTCACATATACCCAGAATCGTTTATCAATTATGACCCTCAAAGATTCTCTGAAGATTGTGGTAGCCCAGCTGGATGCTACCAGCACGTTAAAAGGAACAAGTAATTTCTGGTTTATTAGAATGCTTTTACCGATCCATCTCAATGAGAGCGACAATGTTAATTTATCTTTTCAGAGAGATTAATGTAATTTATTTGCTTCTTGGAGGGATAGATAATTTGTCTTTTCCTGTATGCAAATATTTTAAAATCTGAATTGCTCGGTCATTCTGGAAGTATGGATGGAAATTTGAGTGCTGTCAAAGATTGTAACTAGAAAGAGTTTGGATTGAAATTATGAATAAATTAACTGTTTGTCAAATAAAAATAAAATAAAATACAAGATTTTTATTAAAAAACAAGTATTTAGTGAATTTGTATGAAGAAAAATGTCGGTAAGAAAATATTTGCCATATACATAGAGAAAATTATACATAATACTTGTCATATATATATATATATATATATATATATATGGGTATGACAAGTATTATGTATAAGTTTATATATAAATTAAACCACTCTTTAAGGAATAAATATTCATATTGTTATATTTAAATTAGCCATGGCTTAAGCAATATTTTTTATTTTTAATGTCTTTTTCCAGATAATATGAATATAATAGCACAAAAGCATGTTTCAACTTCCCTATTATAAAATAAAACTAATTATATTAATAATAACATTTCTTAAAGTTCTTATATTACTCAGATTACTTCTTAAGTTATTCCCTTTTCATTATTAATAGAATATTTTTAATTTTCTACTTCTACTTCATTTAAATTTTCCCCTTTTATCACAAAAACTTTTAAGATTTATTTTTAAAAATTGAATATTTTGAAAAAATATATACTTTTTGAACAATTTTAAAATCAATATCTTTAAAAAGATTTATTTTTTTAATAAAAATTGCCATTGGATTTTTTTTAATTATTTGAAATATCACTCAATTTTAGTAAAATATAATTCCTTTTTTGGTTTAAAAAATTGCATACATTTAATAAAAATTCCGATTATTTAAAATATCATCAACAAATGTCAGTTATTTCTTTATTACTTAAGCTTTATCTTTTATCATGTTTAAAAATTATTTATCATGTCTGGCAAAATCTTCTTTACTCAGCAAAAAAGAATATTTTTTTTTTATTTAGTAAGATTTCTTAAAGATAAAAATTACGAATTTGAACCAAATATTTTTTAACGAAACCTAATGTACGTGAAAAAAAGCATTTACTTTTTTTTTCTTTCACCATGCTAGTGAAGACTACGATGAACTAGTGATAAATTAGTTTTGTGGATGGGTATTTCCTCTTTGAAATATATTATTATATATAATATTAGAGATTTTTCATTTATGGAAACCTAAAGCTCATTAGACTTTACATCATAAAACTCCTTAACCTTGATATTGTAATGACTTGATCCTGGTCGATGAAATAAACTGGTAGCGTTCAAACACAAAGGTTTTATTTACAGCTTTATACAATAACAAAAAAAACACGTCCTCTAGGTTAATATGCTAGGAAATATTTACATATGGATTAAGAGTTCCACGATTAATACAAGAACTAAGGGGCTGTTTAGCGTGTCCGGCTACAGCGTGTACCCCCAAGAGATCTACGGATATAACTGTTAAATATTTTATCAAACTTGAGATCACGAGATATCTCTTCAACTATCCAGCTCTTCAGCTCAGCTCGGATCAGCTCCCATCCAGTCTCTAGCCAGATCAGCTAGTCTCCTTTCCAAAACTTTCTATTTTAACACTGGTGAATATACTAATATACTAATATATCCAGCAACATAAGTATCAGATTAATATAACACATTTCACAGTAGGGCAAAGTACACAACGCCGTAATACAATTATGATAAAATGCAGTTAGATATTAATGAATTAAAGCAGTAATACTTAATATTTTATATTTTTCACTCTCCTAAAATATTTAGATTTGTTTAATTAGATAAACTTCCAAATTTTGAAAAGGTACGAAATCTGTTTGGGACAGAATTAGGACTTATGAACTAGGCCAGATGAAGAGGTCGACACCTGAGGGATGTCTCTTTTCCTCCAGTCTTATGCAATATATTGTAAAGAAGTCTTAACCTTGTCTCCTTGTAAAGAGCCACATGTTCGAACATTGTTACTTCTTGCCAGCGGTGAGACGATTCTTCCTTTGTTGCGCATTGTATTTCTCCCTTTTATTATCACCCTTCGCACTTAAAGGGAGTCAGATAATGGAAAACACATGCGATTGTAACCCTTTGAAGAATGGAACTGTGCCAAACCCCCAGATGGGACTATTTCTTCTATGGACCATCCAAACTGAAATAAAGTTCCGATAATGAACAACAGATGCGTTTTACGACCCATTGAAGAAAGAAGATCTAAAACCTCCAGATGCGAATATTTGTGTATTGTGAAGATTCTGATAAGAGGGTGGATGTTTTCAAGAATATTCCACGACATAACGGCGCACCATTGGGAGTATTTCTGAAGAATGATTGGACGATCGGCGCCTCCACAGCGCCAATGCGAGCCTAAAAGGCGTAACTTCACCAGTGTTAAAATGGAAGGTTTTGGAAGAAGCTGTCGGGGTGGACGAAACAAGCTGTCTGAAGAGACAAGCTGATCCGGTAGACGAGACCAGCTGATCTAGCTAGAGACTGGACGAGAGCTGATATGGCAACGAGACAAGCTGTGAGCATAGCTGAAGTTGAAGAGATACCACGTGATCTCGAATTTATTAGAGAGATCTACCGGAAGTAATCCGTAGATCTCTGGAGCTACACGCCGTAGCCGGATACGCAGCCAGCCTGTAAGTCTCTGTATTAGATGTCAGACTGACAATCCAGTTGTAAATATTTCCCAGCATTTAACCTAGAGGACGTGTTGTTGTTTTTGTTATTGTATAAAGCTTTAAATAAAACCGTTGTGTTTAAAACGCTACCATTATATTTGATCGACCAGGATCAAGTCATTACAATATTAATGTTTTTAGTACTTTTTTGTTTTGTATAATACCAAACACAAATTCATATTTTTTTAACATGTTTTCAGAATCTTTTCATAAGACTCAATAAAAATGCTAATAGAATATCGTAAAAAAGGGTGATACCATATTCCAAGCATATAAAGAAGCTTTTATAGAGCAATTTTAACAAATGTCTTCATAAAAAATATTTTTAAACAATTTTTTAAAAGGAATTCCTACTTAGATTATTAGGAAAAAAATTATTTTAGTAACGTTTTATTAAATCATTACAAATGTTGTTGTTGTTCTCGTGTACCACTTTACAACGCAAATGGATGAATAAAAAGTACTTTATTAACTATTGAAACTTTGAAAAAGATATATAAATATATAGAAAGAATGTGTGAACTACTAGTAGAAATTGAAAAAAGTTTACAACAGAATTTAAAGCAAGAAAATTTATTATTCATAATAAATTATTCCATTAATGCAAAAACAATATTTTGAAAAAAGAGCAATAGCATTCCAACAAGTTTAAAGATGATGTCGGTAACTTTTTTTTTCTGAAATTCAATTTTAAATACTGATAGAATAATCCTTTGATTCTTAAAATTTATCTTTGAGAAGACTGATGCGTAAAATAATTCCTTTTATATTGAACACATTCACTGTTTTTAATATGAAATCATTGATTTTTACAATTTCCTCTTAAAAAGATGTTTTTAGGAAAAGTTCCAAATATTATAATGATAAATATTATTTTTATAATTAAATCATAAAATTAAATATTTATTAAAAGTTTACTTCTATAAAAATAATTTTTATTGTTAATTCATTTTAATATTTTTTTTTTTTTTGCATTTGAATTGAATATTTATGATTTCGGTTTCTTTCTTCGTCAAACCGGAAATGTGAAAAAGCCATCCACGATAAAATTTAACTCTACTACTTTTTATCTTTTATGCAACAAATTATTGCTTTGAAATGTGAGAGCTATTGTGAGCCTTTCTACTCTATACCAAAATTAAAATAATGCTTTGAATGATATCGTATAAAATTTGTTTTTAAAGGTTTGATATAAGTTGAATATATTTGATATTTTAATAAAAGGTTTTAAAACAGTAGTATATAACTAGAAAATATTTACTGCTTGAAATAAAAACTTAAAGTAAGCATTCTAAATTTCAAATCATATAAATTCTTCTTCTTTAGGTTTGGAGCAGGACACCCCTAAATATGGTACTGTACATCGCATTATAACTCATATAATATAAAATTGAATAAATAATTTTTAAAAAATGAATCTAAATTTTACACAGTCATATAGAATAGCTTTTGCCTATAATTTCTGTTAGAATCCATTAGTTTCAATGCTCAAACTCTTTTAAGAATAAGCAAACAATTTTTTCCTTACTTATAAATTATGCTAATTACATTTAAACAGAAAGTATGTGTAAATATTTCATATTATTTTTTATTTAAATTTATTTATTTATATAATATAATATAAATCAATATAAGATATTTTTAATAAATTTTATGTGTTTTTAAAGTAAATTATATTATATTATTTTTTATCAACTCCATACCAGTAGTTATGTAATTCTGTAAAAAAAGTATAACATTTTAAGAACAAATATCAAATTCTTATTTGTTCTTAACTTCTAAATTAAAAGACCTAGAATAAATGAAACTGCAATTTCAACATAAATTTTTGTCCAGTTTTGTTATTTGATGATAAAAGTAGTTGTGATCGTGGGAATTTTCCTTATCTTCCATCGGAATCGTCTTTGCAGCAATTCTAAGATATAGACAGTTCTTTTTTCACTTTTTAAAATCTTAGGGGATCTTATACAGATAAACCATTTTATTTTATAAGGTACAATTGTGATTACTAAATATGGCTTAGCAGTTTTTTGTGTCTTTTAATAAAACGCTGACAAAACAATATAAATCTAAAATCGAATCGAAAACAAAAATAAGACTATCATATTTTAATTCGTAAAAACTGTTATAACTCCATGACCATTTTATTGCACTCTTGATGACAATTTTATTTGCTTTGCTGACTTCAACAAAATTTAAGATTTAACTTAGGTTGATTCCATATAATATAAATGTTTATTAAATTCCTATGAAATCCAACTCAAAGAACTTTTACCAAAAAAATTTAAGAATTTACTTTGCATCATCTGTATTTTCATATCTATATTTTATGTTAACAATTATTTGTCAGCAAAAGTTCTTTAAAATAGAAATTAACGAACCAAAGTACTGATATAAATTATTTCGGATCAAGACAAATTGAAGAATTTGATTACGAATTAGGCAAGAAAAACTTTTGTCAGAGACAGTAAAAATTAATTTATTAAATCAGACCAATTCAGATTTTGTTCAAATTTTTCTGATTTCAATAAAACATTAAATGTTATTAGTTATAATAAGACTATTGAAAATTTTCATTACATGTAAAACTATTTTTAAGCTTTTCAGGGGGGGTATTTGTTTTTAGTTACAATTGTTTTATATAAGTTACAAATACATTCTAAATCAGTTTTGGGTTTGTTCGTTTTTCATAATGTTCCTTTTCTAATTTTTTTCAAAAAAATTAGAAAAATCATCGAGAAAAGAATCAAGTCAATGAGAGGTATTATTCTAATAATTGAATAGAAATGAATTTTTGTAGTTTTACTGCTTCAACTTGATTCAGGGCCACTTTTCAAAGGAGCATCTGTAAAATAATTTACCTACTCTTGGTTTAGATATAAAATTATGTATCATTAAAAATGTACTTTTTAAAATTGAATATGGGCATAAGACGATGAAAAAATTAGTAAAATTCGGAAATCTTCCAAATTTATAAAAAAAATTTAATTATATAAGTAAGAAAGCATTTATAAAAAATTAAATTATATAAGTATGAAAACATTTATAAAAAATTTAATTATATAAGTAAGAAAAGATTTATAAAAAAATAAATTATATAAGTTAGATAACATTTATAATAAAAATTAAATTATGTAAGTAAAATAACATTTATATGAAGGAAAGGAAAATAAAAAACTCTTATTCAATCATATTAATTTTTTTCATCAACTTTTTATGGTTTGTATGTAATTATAAATTTATCGGAATTTAAAATGTTTCCCGAATCCAATGTTTCTCAATTTTTAGTGTTAGGACTAATCTTGTTTCCCGCTTCGCAGAAATTTTCTCGACTGTCTCTCCGTCCTTCTTTCATTCATTTCTATTTGGTATAGATATACATTTATATCTCTGTGTTTTCACCTGCATCCTCCATCGATGTATGCTCACTTGATGCTGTCCTCAAGAGGATGAAAAAAGCTTAATTGATGGGGAACAATTCATTAAAGCTGAACTAATGATCCTTTTTAAATACCTTCCACTTAAATATCAATTTCGCTCATTCCAAATGACTATTTGAAGACTCAAACTTAATAAATCATCTAACTTATTACGAATTTATTATATTTCAAGTAAACAAAAAACATTTTGCATCTACTAAGTTGCTTACATTTAGAGCTTTCAACAATCAATTATCTACATTACATAAATATAAATATTATATAATGTTCACTACAAATATCCCACTATATTATTTGTAACAATTTTTAAATCTCTGTTCCATTCTTTTTATATTCCTTATCTTTATAAGTCATACGAGTTCTAAGGGCCATCACCGGCCAAGGTACAACCTTTTCCGTAGAAAGCATGTCTCGTCATCGATGGAAGGAGTGTCTTCCTATTAGTGTATCTTCAAGGGTATCGAGATCCAATCACCACGCCGGAAGCATCTCATCCTCACTTCGAGGTGCCCCCGCTAGGGGTTCCTTAACTTTTATAAACATGGTATATATAATATTACAAACAAAAACCCAGAAACCAAATACAGTCATTTTGTTTGTTTAATGACACTTGTTTTAAACTGCTTTATTGCAAGTGCTTATTACAGCACTTGGTATTGATTGGGAAATATTTATCATCTGCAATAAAGAAAGCAATTCAAACCAGACGCTAAGTAGTTCTCTGTCCCTTCTCCCTAGAACGTGCTTGGTTCCGTAGTGTTGCCTCTTCCTAAGGATCCAGGACGAAAATTCGAAGAATGATTCGCCACATTGTGGAAAACAGAGATTTGTTTAAATTTTAAGAACACTATCTATAAGAGGAGCTCTACAAATCCATACCTTTTTTCTGTTATTTTTGTGTTTGTACATACCATTTTTTTTATTTTTTGTGTTTTTCTTTTTTATTATTGTTTCTGTCCTCGTCCCTAAATTTTTCTTTTGTATTTTCACAATATTTCTCAGAAATTTGTAATTTCAAACAAACTATAAGTATGTTTTTGTGAATTAGCATAAGTCATCAGTTTATCTCCAATAGCTAGCTTAATTAGGCAAAGCCACTTTCCATTTAAATTTCAAACAGCTCACTGCCTCCAGCTTTCTTTATTTCAAAACTAAAATCTCCTATTATTATGAAATTCTAACCGATAATTGTGTGACGTCTAACAACATTCACGTTCATTATATCTTCCACTTCATGCCCATTACACTCTTTAAATAACCAGGTGGTTGTAGTTGCAGGAGCATGAAGCGGTGTTGTGTGTGTGTCCCTTCTCCCTGCATTATTACAAACCAATATCGGAAAAGGTTTGAAAAAATAAAAGCTAAAGCGCCGCAATGCTGACACAGCAGAGACGCATCGAATAAGAAATAGAATATGCTTCTCAATCTTCGATCAAACCTTAGAAGTGGTGGGCCGATTCAGCCCCGAGTTATTAGACAACCACCTGACCACAACTTCTCTCCAGGACTATAAACCACCATATCCTGACGACACCGGTCTTTGTCCCCGCACTTCTTTCGCTCGTTCCATTGGTGAAAAAGAGAGGTCACACTTCATCGCCATTGTTGTCCATCCACACAAAATATCATGGAAGTTAAAATGAGAAAGAAAAAACTAAATCATTAATTTTTTAATTGTAATTATTTAATATGGCAAATTAAATATCAAATTAAAGATGGTACTGTATTTCCAGACTATTTTCAACCACAAATTTTATGGAATTTTATAAATTCGGTTTAAATATGCGTTAAATGTAAGCGTAACTTCGAGTCGATGAATTAAAGTATTTACATGCAGTATCTTTTTACACATTTATAATAAGACGTTGAGCGTTTTCGATATATAACATGCGTATTTGAATATTCGACAGACAAAGCTTTTCAGGTGATTTGTGCTGTACATCTGAAAGTAGCAATTCTTCACTGAAATATCAGCCGTAAATTTTTATGGAATGCATCGTAAACTGTTTTAAAAATTTCAGACATTTTAAGCCATACATTTGCTTTATATACAAGAACATAGCATAAGCAGTTGCGATTCTTAATTATCTGGCACATTACTTCTAAAACTGCTTTTCTTTCAGTTGCATATTATGCGAAAAGCGTCTAGTACAACTTAATAATTACAAGCTTTTATAAGCCGCGAGTAGAAAAATACAATTTTTTTTATCTTGGTGGGGCAGCGTGAGATTTGTAAAGATGTTTTCAGATAAATTCAATTAACCATATGTAAGTAAAAACAGTAAACAGAAATACTATAATAAATCACAAAATTTATTATTATTTTTAGTTACATTTTTTGCTTAAGATTGCAATACAAACAAAGCCCAAAGAAAAGTTGAAGAAAACCCAAGCCAACCATGAATAACAATTAACAAACAATTTCATAATAAAAGTAAAGTAAACCTTTAACATCTTCATTTGTGCCTATTATTAATGCCTATTTATTTTTAAAAAAATTTCAAACAAAATACGCTGCCCATTACAAGCGAGTGGAGATAATTTGAGAAAATTCCTTTTGCAAAGAAAAGGCCTTTATTGCTTTTTAATGCGTCATAAAAAAAATTGCAAGTAAGGAAGATGAACACAAGAGAAATATTCTTTTTTTTTACTTTTCTGCAATGCATTTAACAATGGATATAACAATGGACTACATGGCAGTCAAAAACAAATAAAGGTAAAAATATCATCAACAACGGGTTAGGGAGGATGTGTCTTTTTATTCATGGACATATCTTAATAAGGTCTCCTGTAAGCGTAATTTCTGACAGGAATGGTTGCAGGTCGACGATACACTGGGCGGACTGGTACAGGTACAGGTACTGGCACTGGTACAGCTGCAGGCACAACAGCTGGTTCCACAACTGGTGCGAGCACTGGAGCATTCAGAATGGGTTTACGAACCACTGGCGCATACTGGACCGGTGCAGCAGCAGATTCCACTACGACGTCGGCGGGATTTTGATTGTCGGTACCTGGCTCGTTGGTGCGAACCACAGCTCTGAAGCCATCCTGGTCAGCCACGTATTCCACAACCCTCGAGTGACCCTCGTCGTTGTTCAGAGTGTAGGAGCCTTGGACTCTTCCGGAACCATCGGCAGTTTCGGTTCTGGAGCTCTGTCCCACTCCATCGTCCAGCAAGGCACTGTAGCTGAAGGCGTAGGGTTTGGGACTCTCGTCGTAGTAGGGATTGAGCCGATAATCCTAGAAATGAAATAACGTTTATGAGCTGTAATTAAGCTTTATGAGAAATAAAATAAGGATTATCTTAAGGTAAGAGCACTTACATTCGTTTTTACGAGAAAAACATTTTTTTATATCAGAAATAGCTCACATAAAAAGTTATAAAATTATGGTATTCATTTTTCAATAAACAGTATGTTTTAATTCAATCAGAGGAACATTTTTAAATGATTTTTGTTTCTGATATTTAAAAAATTAATTTTGGTAATCTAGATTAAATTTTTTGCTTCATTGAAATGCACTTTTTAATCTGACCCTAAACGTTCCAGTTCTTCAGATTAGATTTCAACATATAGATTTCAAATAGAAATCTTTTTTATCCTCATTAACAAACTCAATGTTTAAAAAGTTTGAATTCAGAATGATACAAATTGATAAAAATGAATTGAAAAATTGATAAAATGATAAAACTTGAAATTGAATATATCTACATCCTACAGGCTATGATAACTTAAATTGAATTATTGATGGAATGATATTCAACTAAAATCCTTCAATCTCGAAGCAGAAACTAAGATATTGCGTTTAATTTTAAAACTAGGTAAATATCATTTGAAATAAAATAATTTTAAATAAATTTACATATTATTATATTTGAATATGATTTTTTAAAATCCATCATCCATCTTTAAATAAGATTTCATTAAAAAAATTTTTTTAATTTACTTACCGGAATTGGTCCTTGTGCATTTGCTGCAACAAAAGCAAAAGCAAGAAAAATAATCTGAAAGTAAAATTTGGTCATGACTCGTCACATTTAAAAAGACATTTGAAAATTTTTAAGTATTAAAAAATATGCAAAAAGAAAGTTGTTATGTTAAAAAAAATACTTAAAGTAAATTGTTATATTAACAAGTAATATAAAAAAATTAAGACATTTCCTATTTAGGTCAACAAAGAAAATTTTTATTTTATTTTCTTTCTATTAAATAATTTCAATTAATATAAATTCGATTAATATAAATTCGCAAAAAATGATCTCGCATTCTTCACCTTTATGCAAAAAATATTGCAATCCTTGCATTTCACCGAATGAACTACAGCCTGTCGATTTCAATTCTCATTACAAACTGATAAAACACTATTTAAAATATTAAAAATAAATTAAATGAAATGAAAATGAATATTTGAAAAAACTGTATTAACATCGAGTGTCATCCCTTATAATTAAAAAAAATGTATTCGAACTTGAGTGGATGAATAAAAACCATTTTACTAATGATTTAAAATTTGAACAAGATATATATAAATATATATAGGGAGAATGTAAACTAATTGTAGAAATTGAAAAATTAGCCTACGTTAATTATTTATGTTAAATAAATTCTAAAAGGAACATGTTAGTTGCAAGTTTAAATTCCCAAACTTTCTTGGAAAAATATTTTTTTTTTCAGATTTTTAATAGATTTATATGTTGGAATTGATTTATTATAAATTGGACAGAAATATAATTAGTAGAAAAAAATATGTTCAAGAAATAAATTTTTTATAATGAGTTGCATTTCTTAGATAATACTTTCATTTACATTTGGAAATTATATTATAATTAAGAATTATTTTGGAAACATACATTTAAAATATGATTCAAACGTTGTTAATTTTACTTCGTCTTAATTTTCTTTTGATTCACACTATTACAGAATATCATAGATTACATTCTAATTTCATATTTATAATAGCCTACATATATAAAATCCATTAAATACATTTTAACATAAATTTTAAACTGTATTGATATCAATTGAGATAACATTCGTAATAATTTGAGAAAAGATTGATACTAACATTTTTTTGGTGGGGGGATTCTTTTTCTTACATTAGAAAACATAGATAAGTGTTGCTTGTTTATATTTTTATAATCTGCCATCATGTAAGTAATTATATTAAAACTTAAGAGACTATCTTCTTTAAGGACAACAGCAATCAAGTTACACTTCCATTTTTATTCACATTTCTTAAATGTTATCCCATTCCTAAGATATCTTTAATTTAGAACTGACAATATTCTAATATATCAAAATTTCGCTTCAGAAAAAAAAATGTGTTAAAATTAATCAAGATATTATATAGTAAAATACAAATTTAATCATATTTTTTAATCAGTGCAAAAGAATCAATAATTTCTACATGCATAATACATTTTTATTAAACTCGTTAATATTAATCTAGAATTAACATGGATGTCGTTATTATTTGAAACGAAGAATCTTTAGAGGAGTATTTATGAGCATGTAGCAAATATCTATTTTAAGGACAAGCTGTAAATCCTTATTTTTAAATGTATAAAAATATATCTTATTATTCTAGAAATTTACATCTATACACATAAATTATGTGTAAGGTTCTATAAATCAAATTGCACTTTAAAATTTTGAAGAAAATCTGATTCCAATTCAAAATCTTGAAAAATTCTAAATGTGAATATTATGGGAAAAAATGAATGCAAGAGATAAGAAATTAGATTTTTAGAAACTTAAATAACTATGCAGTTAATATTAGCAATTTTCTTCCAGCACATATTACACAAAGTAAAATAAAATAAAGTATCTTTAAAAAACCATTTTCCATTAGCTTCTCTTAAACTACCTTACATATGCAGATGATACAGAAATGATACTTACTGAAAGCATGGTTGATGATGAACTTCGTTTAGATAATTCGATGAAGATTCGCACCTCGGTTACACTGTGTCAGAAATGGATGTCGGACATCCTTTTATACTTGTCCATCTGCTGCTTCTCTTATCAGCTCTGATGGATCGATTGCAAGGGGTCAAAAGGTCACTCGACCGAAAAAACACTTTTGCAGGAATCTCGGCAACAAAACAAGGGGGAAATAAAAGACAAAACCATCCAAGGCTTAAGACAACGACTTGTCCTTGATGAACTATTCGACTTTCTCCAATAGGGTTGTCTCGTGTCGGTGAAGGCGTGAAACTAAATCAACAGGTGACCAGGTCTGATCAATGAAAAAGAAAAGTCTCCATTAGCATACTTGCTGTAGGATAGTAGATTTATAGGTAGGTCTTCACGTATAGGCGGGATCATTTATCAATTATGACCCTCAAAGATTCTCTGATGATTTTGTGGTAGCCCAGCTGGATGCTACCAGCACGTTAAAAGGAACAAGTAATTTCTGGTTTATTAGAATGCTTTTACCGATCCATCTCAATGAGAGCGACAATGTTAATTTATCTTTTCAGAGAGATTAATGTAATTTATTTGCTTCTTGGAGGGATAGATAATTTGTCTTTTCCTGTATGCAAATATTTTAAAATCTGAATTGTTCGGTCATTCTGGAAGTATTGATGGAATTTTGAGTGCTGTCAAATGATTGTAACTAGAAAGAGTTTAGATTGAAATTATGAATAAATTATCAGTTTGCAAAATAAAAATAAAATAAATTTTATTAAAAACAAATATTTAGTGTTTACAAAGAAAATATTTGCCGTATACATAGAGAAACTAGCAATACACATCTATATTTCCCAATTTAGCCTTTCTTGAAAGGGTAAAAAACATATATATTGTATTGTTATATTTAAATTATCTATGGCTTTAGTAATATTCTTCATAATTTTATAGTCTTTTTCCCGTGTAATGTGAATATAATAGTACAAAAATATGTTTCAGCTTCCCTATTATATTAAGACTAGTTATATTAAAAGTAAAATTTATTAAAGTTCTTATATTACTCAGATTATCTATTCAATTACTCTCTTTTTTCAATATTGATAGAATATTTTTTATAAGTAATTTCAATTTAATTATTTATTTCTATGCTTCTTCATTAAAATTTTTCCCTTTTATTTCAAAAACTTTTAAGATTTATTTTTAAAAATTGAATATTTGGGGAAAAAAATTTGAACAATTTTAAAAACAATATCTTTAAAAATTATTTGCCTTTTATTGATAAAAACTGTTACTGTTTCTTTTTTTTTCTTTTTTTTGGAACATCATTCAACTTTGGTTGGAACTTTTGGTTGGTCAACTTTGGAACTGGTTTGAAAAATTCATTCATTTAATAAAAATTCATATTAGTTAATATTTCATCAACAAATGCCAGTTATTTATTTATCACTTAAATTTTATCCTTTGTCATGTTTAAAAATTATTCACCATCCCCGGCAAAATTTTCTTTACACCAAAATTTCTTAAAGGATAAAAAAAATTACAAATTTGAACCACATTTTTTGCAAAATCCTATGAACGTTTTTCTTTTTTGCCCGCTAATGAAGACTATGATTGTCTAGTGATAAAATAATTTTTACGATAGAGATTTCTTCTTTGAAACACTATTATATTAAATATTTCCTATTTAAGGGAACCTAAAGCATATTAGACTTTTGGTCATCAATCTCCTTCACAGGAATCCGCTCAGGTGGCATCCTCTTCATCTGACCTGGTTCTTAAGTAAGAATTCTGTCCCAAACAAACTTTGTGCCTTTTTAAAAAAGGGAAGTTATTCTAAGTAAACAAATCAAAATATTTTAGAAGAGTGAAAAACATGAAAGTATTAGTGTTTAATTTAAAATATTAAGTATTTGTGTTTTAATTCAATAACATCTAACTGCATTTTATCATAATTGTATTACAGCATCATGTCCTTTGTCCTACTGGAAAATGTGCTATCTTAGTCTGATATTTATGTTGCTGGATATATTAGTATATTAATGTGATATTTGTGGATGGATAGATGGCATCTATAATTAACTCAAATACGCCAAATTCCAATTTTCACAATTAAAATAAAGCATGAAACAATATGAATCGTTTCAAATTGTCAATCTTGCAAAAAAATGTTATTTAAAAATGACTTTTTTATTGAGAAATAGTATTTATATAAATTTTATCACATATGAATCGAATGGGCCTTTTAATATATTCAATCAGTTTATTAGTGTTCTTTTTCTTTTATTATCAATTCTTTTTTTAGTCTTTGAAGTTTTTTAACGATGAAATTAAATAAAGTTGAGATAAGAATCCGAAAATTTAAACTCGACAGCAACTTATTATATTAATATTAAATAAATACATCCATACTTCAAAGATACATTGAAACTATTTTTAAAAACTGTCATTTGATAGACTTCTCAGGATTTAAAATCATAGAAAAAGGAATGACGTAAAAAAATAGATGGCATAGAGTGAGAAATATATGACAGTTTTTTATGAAATATAAAAATAATTAGACAATGAAATCAGATAAAAAAAATATAATGAATTATATTATGTAAAATCTTGAACGAAATTAGAGAAATTACCTTACAGCAAAAATTGGGGAAAATTTACAGTCGATATGATTTATTGTTTCATAATTGCTATGGGATGAGGGACCTTTCTACCATTACTTTCATAAAGCATCTATTCATAAACAGAGTAAAGGAAGTTTCAGCAAATTTTAACTGCGAATTTTAGATCAGGCTTGTTTATCTATTCTATCTTATTCGTCTAAAAATTCGAACAAAAATGTTCTAAAGGCTCTCCAAAGAGTTTAGTTTGGGAGTCAGGGAGATCCATTAAAGGATAGTGCATCTTTCAAAATTTTGTAAACTGTACTGTCTTGTTAAAATGCCCAAACTGGAGTTCAGTTAAATCGTATTTTGATATGGAAAAAATGCATTTTATTTTTGGAAATTGTTGACCCGGCTAAACATGGTGGCCTTAACATGCCTACTAAGTTAACATCTGGATATGATAATGTCTGGAAGTGAAAAGGGGAGGAGGGGTCTTTACACCGGTTTTTCACGTTTAAATAGAAAACTGTTAACTTAAGAAAACTTTAAATTAAGTTATACCCATTATAAATGTATTTAAAATAAGCTTTTAAAAATAGTACATAATAGTATTTGATTAAATCATGAGTGAACTATATTAAAAAATGCCTATCGGAAAAAATTTCTCGTTTTTTAATGTGCCAAATTTTTTGAGCGTAACGTTATTAATTATTATTAATAACGTTATTTAAAAACGACCATTATAACGTCATTTGAGATAATATAGCAAAATTTTAAAAATGTATCATATTTTTTTATTTCGAAATTTTTATTCATTATTACTTTCTATATATAAAGGAAATTTAAGGGGAATTCCAAACATTTTGCATTACTTAACCGGTATTTTTAAAAGCTAGAGCTATGTTTTGCATTATTTCTGATACATGTAATTTTCTTGAAGTAATATTAAAATACTCAAGAATAACGCATTTTTTTTATCCTTAAAACTTGTTTGTGTTATTATATTTGGATAAAAATTCTTTCTCGATATATTTAATTATTTAACTGATGTAACCCTCAGATGACATTTTTTTCGAGCTGACATTCATTAATTTTAACAATTTTTATACAGTCCAAAAATATGTGTTTCTTACCAATAGTTTATTATTCGATAATATTTGTTTTAAAATCTTTACAATTTAAAATTGCAGTATGTAACTTATATATTTGGAAGGTTTTCGACACCTTTATGTTTTTTTCCACTAAATGTAGTCTTAAAATTGTTTATTAAATTTAAAATTTATTGTACTTAAATATGCATGTATCTTTAAATTAAATGTCAATATTATAAAAAATAATGTATATAAATTGAATGAAAAACAGAAAATTTTCTCTTAGTATAATAAATTCAAAAGATATTAAATAAAAAAATAGCAATAATATTAAAATCATATCAAAAATCAAGAAATTTATTAAACTTTTTATTTACAATACATACTAATCATTTTATACAATACATACTAATTGTTATAAATACATACTAATTTTGAAGCTTTAACATAAATTTAACATTTTATCATAACGTGTAATATCCAGAATTCCGTATTTGAAAAACTTGTTCACCAATTTAGATTTTACAACTTTGAATATTGATGTTTTGACCATTTTTTGATACTTCTGATTGACAAACCGAGACCTACAAATGAATTACTTGTGTAGAGCAAATTCTAACAAATATTTTGTAGAACAAATTCTGACAAGTATTTTGTAGAGCAATTCTAACAAATGTCTTCAAAAAAATACTAACCAGAATTTTATGCGAGATTGAACTTTATAAAATTAATTGATTAAAAAAATAATTTGAAACAGGATTTAAAGCAAGAAAATTTATTATTCATCATAATTTAATCCATTATTTCATAAATATATTTCGAAAAAAGAGCAATAACATTCCAACAAGTTTAAAGATGATGTCTGTAGCTTTTTCTTTTTCTGAAATTCACTTTTAAATACAGATAGAATAATTATTCGATTCTTAAAATTTATCTTTGAGGAGACTGAAGCGTAAAATATATTTCTTCTGCATTGAAAACCCTCACAGTCTTTAATATGAAATCATAAATTTTTGTGATTTCCTAGTAAAAAGAAGTTTTTATGAAACGCTACAAAAAATTATAATGATAAATATTGTTTCTCTTCTTAATTGATAAGACTAAATTTTTATTAAAGGCTTACTTCTGTAGAAATAATTTTCTATTATGAGCTCATTTTAATACTTTTTTTAGTATTTGAATTCAATATTTATTATTTAGTTTTCTTTTTGCGTGAGAGTTGGAAAAGCTAAAAAGTAATTCATGATAAGTAATTCATGATATCATTTAACACTTTTCTAATTTTTACATATTTTTTTCCTTTATGCAACAAATTATTATTATGAAACTTAAAATATGCGAGCCAATTTCTATGCTATGCCAAAATTAAAATAATGCTTTTAGAGATACCGCATAAAACGTTTTTTTAATTGACGTATTTTAAACAATAGAATAAATTTAGAAGTTATATAACTTAAAATATGCATTTTATATGTCAGATCACATAAATTCTATGGTGCTGTATATCGTATTATTACTCATATAAAATTAAATAAATATTTTTTAAATACAGCTAAATTTACCATAGCCATATAGAAGAGATTTTTTTCCTTCAATTTCTGTTAGAATTCATCATCAGTTTTATTGCTCATCAGTTTATTGCTCAAACTCTTTTAAGAATTAACAAACAAGCCTTTTTCTTAATTATAAAGTAAGTGTCGATATTTTATATTGTTTTTCAATGAATTTATTTTTATATTATATAATATGAATCCTTATATTACATTATTTTAATACATTTTATATGTGTTTTTAAAGTAAATTATTTTATATTATTTTTAACCCATATCAGTAATCATACAATTTTATATATCAAAAGGAATTTATAACATTTTAACAACGAAAAATCAAATTCTTATTTTACCCTAATATTTAGATCAAAATACTTCAAATAAGGGAATTGGATTTTCAACGTAAGTTGTAATCCAATTTTGATATTTGATTATAAAAGTAGTTGAGTCCATGGGAATCTTCCTTAGCTTCGATAGGAATCTTCTTGACGGCAATTCTAATATATAGATAGTCCTTGTTTTACTCTTTAGCATTTTAGGGGATCTTATGTATACAAATCATTTTATTTTTAAATGTACAGTTATGAATACCGTAATAAGCCTTTGTAATTTTTTGGCGCCTTTTAATATGACGCTTAAAATTATATAAATCTAAAATGAAAATAAGGCTATCATATTTTAATTCAAAGAAGTTGTTAAAAATATAACTATATGATGACAATTTTGTTTGTTTTATTGACTTCAACAAAATTTAAGATTCCATGTAATATAGATATTTTTAATAAATTCCTAAGAAATACAACTCAAAGAACCTTTACCTCAAAACATAAGAGTTTATTTTGAGTTCTTTATATTTTCAAATATAATTTTGTGTTTCAATCATTTGCCTGCATGAATTGTTTTAAATAAACATTTAAGAACCAAAGTACTGATATAAATTATTTCAGATCGAGACAAATTGAATAATTTGATTACGAATTAGACGAGCAAAACTTTTGTCAGAAGCCGTAAGGATTAATTTATTAGAGCAGACCAATTCAGTTTTGTTTAAATTTTTCTAATTTCAAGAAAAACTTATTACATTTCTTTAGTTACAACACGACTATTGCCCATTTTTATTGCATGTAAAACTATTTTTTAACTTTTCAGGGAGGGGGGCGTTATTTGTTAGCTACAGTTGATTTTTAAGTCATGAGCACATCCTAAATCAGTTATGCCGAAATTTTATTTATAACTGTCTTTTTCTAATTTCTTCTTGAAAAAAGAAATTAGAAAAATTAATGAGAAAAGATTTTAATTCAGTGAGAGATAGCATTTTAATAATTGAATAGAAATAAATTCTTGATAATTTTTCTGCTTCAATTTCAAATAATACCGCTTTTTGGAGCAGCTTCCGCAAATTAATCTGCATACTCTTTGAGTTAGAATCAAATTGTTATGATATTATTAAAAATTCTCTTTTTAAATTAAATGTAAACATAAGTTGATGGAAAAATTAGTAGACGAAAAAAATGCCGAAAAATGCCGAATTTATACAAAAAGTAAGATAACACATGTATGAAGAAATTGTGAATATAACGCTTTTATTGAACCATTTAAATTTTTTTTCAAATATTAACTTTTCGTGGTTTGTATGGATTTATAAATTTATCAGAATTTTTGCCTGTTTCTCAGATCCAATGCTTCTCAATTTTTTTAGTTGTTGACCGTTCGAATATAATTTACTATATCAAATACTAATGAAAACTAAGTTCTAGTATCATACTTATCTTAGAAAAACTGTGTTTTGGAAGGTATCATTAAAATTATTCTTTATAAATAGGGATGTGAAAACTTTCTGGATCTCTTACTATAAATTGCATTCAGTTTTTCTGGAAAAAATCAATTAAATACTAACAGATGTATATAGAATTTAAAAGAAAAAATAGAACACAATATTTTAATAAATCATAAAATTTATTTTTTTTTATAAAATATACAGTTCATGCTTAACGTCACTTAACATGTAACGACAACATTTTCCAGAGAAAAAAGTTTTTAATAAATTCTTTTAGAGCCAAGCGCAAAGAATAATTTTTTGTACCTTAATTTCTTAGTAATCTTATTTTTTAGACTAAATCTCATTATCTGGAATAAAGTTAATGCAGGAAATATTGCAAATAGGAATATGTGTAAATAAAGAAAGGAAGCTCCATGATAATCGTTCATATAACAAGCATTCAAGGAAGTAGTTGGAAAATCCAAGAAAAATTAGAGTCAAGAAAGAGACGAATAACCGTTTTGCACACCAAGACGTTAAACAATAGCTTGAAGACAGGACTACATGGTAGTCAAAGAGAACATAAAGTAGAAGGGTTGTCGTCAACAATGAAAATTTTTTCCTCGAGCTCTTAGGAGGGTATTCTAATATGGCCTGTTTGGTCTGTAAGCATAATTCCTAGCTGGGTAGACAGCAGGTCTACGGTACACAGGACGACGAATAGGTACTGGCACGGGTTCAGGTACGACAGCTGGTTCAATAATAGGTGCTACTGGAGCTACGACAGGCTGGCGATATACTGGCGCATACTGGACTGGTACAGCTGAAGATTCGATGACAACGTCAGCTGGATTCTTGTTGTCTGTACCGGGTTCATTGGTACGAACCACAGCTCTGAAGCCATCCTGGTCTGCCACGTATTCAACGACTCTGAAGTGGCCTTCATCGTTGTTCAGAGTGTAGGAACCCTGGACTCTTCCGGAACCATCAGCAGTTTCGGTTCTGGAGCTCTGTCCCACGCCATCATCTAGAGGGGCGTTATAACTGAAGGCGTAGGGTTTTGGACGCTCGTCGTAGTAGGGATTGACACGATAATCCTAGAAATAAGAGAGATGTTATTGGATGTACTTAGTGTCTAATGATATCAATAGCTTAATATTGGGATGATGATAATCCTAGAAATAAAAGAGATGTTATGGAATGTAAGTGTCTAATGATATCAATAGTTTAATATTAGAGAAGATGATAATCCTAGAAATAAAAGAGACGTTGTGGAATGTACTTAGTGTTTAAAGATATCAATAGCTTAATCGCTTATAACTTTAAAAATAGGCACGTTAGCCAAAGTCTTTTCACGTAGATTTTAACTTGAGTTGAAAATATCTTCAAAACACTGACTCAAGAAATTGTTAACGTTCTCGACTGAAATTTATACAATAAAATGATTATTAGGATATATAATGCTTGTGATATTTATGCTTTAAGTTTATTTTTGCTGAACATGGAAACATTTTTATTAATTAATATTAAATGCAAAACCAAGGGAAATCATAGTCATTTTCCACGAGTAGCATATTCTGGAATTCAATTTTTTTAAACCCTAATGTTCTGTTATTTCCTGAATATGCATGATTTTGAGAAGCAAATCAATTTAATAATGTCATAATCTTTAAAATTCTCAATAGACAATTATACGGACTTTCTTCAACAATGCAGAATTCAAAGCTTTCATTTTGTCTTTTTATTTGGACCTTATTAAAAGTGTTTTTTTTAATTTAATCCAAATGTTTAGAGATGATTATACCAGATTTATACAAAGGGTTCTTTTTTTATATATTTTTATATATATTTTTTTTCTTTTTTGGACAATTTTGCGCCTCAGTTGCGTTTCTCGAAGATTTTCAAATTATTAATATCACTTTATTTTCATACTGTGTAGAATATTTTGTGTCATTCTAATATCTTGTACGTTCAACTAATTTCAGATTTTCAGATATTCTAGAATGCCTTAAGATATTTAATAATTATAAGCTTCATTTCTATTTGGTTTAAACATATGCTTTAGATAAGAAGAAATAAAATTTTACCATAAAAAAAATTTTAAGTCAGTAATGAACAAAAAAAATCTCAAAATATACTTACCCGGATGGGAACAGGTCCTTGAGCATTTGCTGCAACAAATGCGATAACGAAAACTGAGATCTAAAAATACAACGAATTTGTTTGAAAACCAAGAACAAATATTAGGTTTTGGAGGTAAGATACAAAGAAAATGACTAAAGTTAGATTTGAATTAGTTATATCGAAATAATTTGGCAATTTCACTACATTTTTAAACAACAAAATTACGTTTTATTAGACTGGTGTTATTCAGCTGGATTGGTTAAATAATGCTCTAAACCATATTTGAATTTGTTAGTTTATAAATCTTATTGTAGTTTTATGTTTATTGATTGAACCAAAGCATTCACTGAAATGAAATTTCACAAGAAATTTGATAGCTTAATGATGATTAGCAATTTTTATATTCTTGATTA
Source organism: Argiope argentata (assembly GCA_026289955.1). NCBI lineage: Eukaryota > Metazoa > Arthropoda > Arachnida > Araneae > Araneidae > Argiope > Argiope argentata. The sequence goes on along the minus strand of JAOUZG010034239.1, from coordinate 1,572,657 downwards.
TATTTGAAACAAATAAAACTTCTTCCAATAACTTTTATTTTTAAACTTTAAGAATAAAACCACTTGAACACCCTATTCTATTATGTTCTTATCTATTCAACAATATTTGAATCAATTTTTAAGTATAAATATGAATTATATTTTTGAATAAAGTAAATTTTACTGGTTATGCATGAAATTTTTCATATCGAAACATGCTTGTATATACACAAAAGTTACAAATGTAAATTTTTAAAACAGATCACACAAAAAGGAATTCACTAAAATATTTATCCTTTTATAAGCAATAGAAGGGTTGAATTATCTGATTAACGAAGGTATCAATTAATTTTTTTCTGGGAAAACTTAAATTTAATTTCTTTTTTTCTGTTCTTTATTATA
>JAOUZG010034239.1:1524533-1571876 GCA_026289955.1 Argiope argentata | reverse complement strand
TATATATATATATATATATATATATATATATATATATATATATATTTTTTAGTTTATATATATATATATATATATATCAACTACTTATCTAAAGAGAACATTTGCAAGATGTATGTCACAGGGAATATCATATAAAAAGACTTCTGTAGGGATATATATTAGAATTCACTTATTAAATTTGGTTCAATTTTCTAGATTTGATCTAAATTTGTGAACATTTAACTGCACTGTCAAATGAAATTTAGAAAGCGTTTCTTACTTTTTAATTCAATTTTTAAGAGTTTATAAAACTTCTATTTCACTAATATTCTTAAAATTCAAATGTTATAAACGTGAAGAATAATCAAATGAATCTAAAGAAAACTTCCTATAATTTTAGTTATTGAAATTACATTTTTCACTTTTTAACTGGAAAATTATAAAAATAAAAAAATGCCCTGACAAACATAAAATCATAAATACTTTAGAAAACACATTTAGAAGACACATTTAGTTGCGCCTATAGTAAAAGCAAAAAAATACAATTACTCATTGATTTATTCCTTTTTTATACATTCCTGAGTTTATCTAAACATTTGATTTTTAAAAAATTAAATGTTTTTGATAATTCTAGTTGATGCAAAAGGTAATCCATTGTTACTCTAAGAATTCTCAACTGAATCAAAATAACCTAACGAAATAGTAGAGAAAACTGAATAGTTAGAAGTTTAATGAAGAGGAGAAAATGGTTTTCAGTTAGAGCTTAGTTGAGCTTATTAACGACCCTTTAGACTGTTATTCCAATTGCTTAGTTCGATAATTTTTAGCAGAAATAATGCTTTGTTAGTACTTACTGAAAACATGACTGCTTGCTGCTTGCTGAAGATGCTAGCTCCAGATGAGATGTGTCGGAAGCTGGAATCGAGCTTCCTTTTATACAAGTTCCTCCCGGTATTTCCCTGCTCAGGATTGATGAATGGATTCCGAGGGTCAAAGTGTCACTCCACCAAAAGCAGACGAGCACAAAAGTCTCTGCGGTAAAACAGCGAGAGTGAAACAAAAGACAAAAACCACCCAAGGCTCGAGATTGACGACTCGTCCTTGGTGAATCATCCGACTTTCTCCAGAACGGTGTTGTGTCGGGGAGGGCGTGAAACTAAATCAACAGGTGACCAGGTCAGATTGACGAAGAAAAAATAATTTGAATGGTTGCCATTAGCATACTCGCTGCAGAACGGCAGATTTATAGGCAGGTCTTCACGCAGGAACGCAATCGTTTATCAATTATGACCCTCCGAGGATGCGGTGGCCCAGCTGGATGTTACCAGCACGTTGAAAGGAACCGGCCACTTCTGGTTCCTGCGCAAGGATTTACTGATCGATCTCGCTGCAAGTGACAATGTTTCCGAAGAAAATAAATTAAAGCCGCTTTTTGTTTGAAAGGAATGTTTAATTCAATTGATAGTTGCAGTGGAGAATAATAAGGTCTGTCTTATCATGCTAAGCAGACTGATCTGGTTATCAATTCTGGATAATATAGGAAGTCACAAAGTAACTTTGCATTCAAATGCCTTTTATTTACAGGATCATTGTATAAAAGTTAGTATTCATTTTTAATTACAAATTTCTTTATCACATATCTCATTTGGGGACGTAAAACGATAAAATGTTCCAGATTAGAAGTACAATCTCGAATTTTCACAAACTTATTGGTATACTATGATTTAAGTCATTTTAGTTTGATTTTAATTTAATTTAGCTATATTGATGCCCCTTTTTAAAGCAACACAACTATTTTGAAACGAACCTCGTAATTTTGAGTCACATCAGATGACGAGAATGGACCTGAGATTTCATCCTCCTACCCAAACTTCCGTGCCACACCAGCGGGAGGACGTATAGACCACCCGTTTTAGCATGCATTGGACCCTCTTACAAGACAGTTTTTCGTTGAAACTTTCGCATCTCGAGCTTGAGACAGAGGCCAAGATTTTACTTGTACGCTACCTCAACCCAATATTTTATTCCGAAATCTCCTCATAATTAAAAAATTCATATTAAAAAAGATTATCTTGTTTTTTAATATGCTTAATAATATTAATTAACTTGTTTTTTATATATATTTAATATAATATAAAAAAGATATTTTTAAAATATTATTATATTAAATATATAATATAACAATTTTAATAGATTAGTTTTAATAGACAATTAATATGACTTTAATGTGGTTTTTAAAAGTTTAATACAAAATTTAATTTTAAATTATCAACTTTTACTATCAATATGAACTTGGGTTAACATGGAATATAAAACAAAAGTCCCTTATTAGCATGGTTAATTCTCATTTTCGATACTCTGATTCGCGTAAAAAAATCCAATATTGCATCGTATTTCAACTATCGGTAAATATTTCCGTTTAGAGAAAAAATTCATTAGACTTTGAAGAAAACTGAAGAATGAAATATTGAAAGCCTCAGAAAACTTTCTACGTTTCCAACTTTATTATTTTTATATAGTTAACAATTTTATTATTTCTAATTTTTATCGTGGTTTATTTATAAACTAATACAATCGAGGAAGTTTGACTAGTAATCCTTTCCCAGATAGTGTTCTGGATAGCGTACACTGCAGTTAAATGCCTTTGAAAAATTGAGTCCAAAGTGTAAGGCATGTTATTTCTAAGTAAAAATTGTGTAAGCTTTTACAACCCATTATAAAAATGAAAGAAATTAAAAAACTTAGTTTAAAATTACTTTTGTAGTTAATCTTCAGAAAAAATTAGTTAAAAAAAAGAAATCTACAATCACAAATTTCAAGTTATCCCGTGAAAACAGTATTGTTTTTAAGCGATCTCTCTCTCTCTCTCTCTCTCTCTCTCTCTCTCTCTCTCTCTCTCTAATGAGAATTTTTTTAAATTTTCATTTTCAGTTTTTCTATCTGACAAACAAAATTTTGGAGCTCGACGAATTTTAAAATTTAAAAAAAAAACAGTAACTTCGACGAAAAGTCACTATTACTGGTAGCTATTGTATATGTGGTAAAATCCAATGAACGTAATGCGGATTGATATTAAAATCATATTCTAACATTTACAGTATTTCAGAAATACAATTAGTAAGGATGTGCTTATAATATCATTAAAGAGTGTTTATTAGTTGCATTTTACAAAATTGCGATAGTTGAAACTGAAAGAGCATTCCAAATAATAACGAAGCGATCTTCTTGGGGCGAGATTAATTATTTAAAAGTTAGAAATCGTAAACAAACTGGAAGATGACGTCATTTTATATAAAGGACGAACAAAAAGCAATTGATAGCAACTTTTATTAAGTATTTCAAACCATACTGGCAAAACAAATCTCAAATGTCATGGGTCAGGTAACTCATTATCTACCAATGAAAAAACGAATATCTTTTGCCTGTAAATTTCGAAGACATCAAAATCTCCAAACCGAAACAACAACATGTTCTCACATTATAATAATTCTATATTTCGAAGTTTTAAAAACATTTTTAAAACATTCCTTTATTTTCATTTAAAAATATTTTTATATAAACGAAAAATACGGCAAGTAGAAATTATTGCATGAAATAGAAGAACCTGACAAGTTTCTTTAAGAAAAATTCTTGCTACAGATTTAAAATGCAGAAATGAAAAACAGATGTTCAAAATAGTCCATATGTTCCACTTCCTCGTTTGTTTATTTTATTCCTTCCTAAATATACAATTATAGCATTTTGAGACTGTTTTTGTTATCGAATTATTCTAAATATGTGTAAATAATGAAAACTTTATGGAACGTGAAATACATAATCAAGCATGTGTTAATCTGCTTCTATCTTTATATTCTATAATTTCCTTTTATTCCTATATTTATATATTTCCTATATTTATTTATTATTTTATTATTTTATTTAATAATAGTCATCTCTGGTAACCAAACAATCCCCCCAAAACCGGACAGCTGAAGTGCTGATAAGAAACGTTTATCTATTTGAAATTGTGCCTTTAAATTTTGAAAAAAAAACTGAAAAATATGAATCAAATGGAAATAATTTTTTAGGAAAATGCACAATCATTCATGTGCAGTGCTTTTGAAATAAAGCATAAAACTCCAAAATAGCAATTAAATCTTAAAAGTTGCTAATCTGGGGCCAAACTTGGCAAATTATTGTTTAAAAAATCTGCCTTTGGTGGCTTCATTTGTATTCAATCCTAAGGAAAATGCAGTTTAAAAAGAAATAATTGGTAACATTTTCGTGATAATAAATTTAGTGAAGAGATAAACTTTTAATTCAAAATATCGAAAGGAAAAGAAACCCAAATTATAACAATTGCGAATTGTAATAAAACTAAACATCTTCATTAATAAAAATCCAAAAGCAAATAGCTGTCATCGCATTATAAAAAGCATTAATTTGAAGTAAAAGCAAAAAAAATATTTCACTACTAAAAGTTTATAAAGTGAAATAAATATCACACCATAAAAGTACCTAATTTTATATTATGAAAAAGGGAAATCTTATTTGGAGTTCAAGTAGTTAATTTATTTTTAAAAAGTTAACTTTGCTACAATATTTTTCATAATTTTGAGAATAAATAAGCACTGTCAAATTGATTATATATATTGAATATTTTGAGTGAAAATATAAAAAAAATCTACGATCACAAATTTCAAGTTATCATGAGAGAACATTATTATTTTTAAGTCATTAATTGTCTTAGTTAATTTAAAACATTTACAAGTTTAAACCAGTTTGAAACAATCACAAGATTTCTCTACTCCAATTCTTTTTAACGTATCTGCTGTCAAAAAAGTATATGTAATAATAAAACAATAATGGTAAAAGCAGATAACCTTTTAAAAACGCATCTGCTTGCAAAGAAGCGTACACAAGAATAATACAATTCTGGCAAAATCAGGTAAAAAAAATGCGATTACAAGATGCTGATGAATATTGCCATTTATGTTTTATGCATTGCCTACATGATTTCGAGCTTCAATTATTTGTTGCCTTCAATTATTGAAAAACCACTGACGAAAACAACATCATGTTCTCGAATGATAATAAGATAAATTAAACTCGAGAAGATAATATATCTATCTATTCATGAGACCAATCAAAATGAAAAAATTAAATTTTAAAAATATGACTATATTAAAAATAATGTCTTTCCATGAAACTATAAAATTATGTTTACATTCATTGTATGGAATGTTTCAAATAAAATATTTTTTTGTTAAAATCAATGTATAATTTTACAAATAAATTAACATTACAAAATGGTATTTTAAATTTTTTAATCTTTACAAATTCTATAATATTTTTGATATGTAACTTTCAAAGGTTTATGTGAATCATTCTCTTGTTTTGAAGAGCAAGTATGTCAAATTTCTAGAAAATTAGATAAAATATGAAGATTTATGTAATAAATGCGCACAAATCCAGATACTGTGCTGGAAAAAATATATTGTATATTTGATATTACAAAAACATATAATATGTATTATTTTATTGTTCAAAATTTTCTTTCTTTGTTGTTTATAAAGAAACTACGTAGCTTTTAATCGACATAACTGTTTTGAAATATCATATATATTATTTTAATTCAAATCATAAAATGATTTCATAAATTAAAAATACCTTTTATGCTAAAAAAGTTTCTTTTGCACATATCTTGAACATGAAATACTGTGAATGTTTAAATTTACCATAATAATTTACTGTAACTTATTTCTTATTACCAACGCTAATTATTTCACTATGAATAACAATTGTGGTTCTCTGCCGTAAGTCATAAAATATTCGATAATTCAAAATTAGTCTTCTGTGTTCTTTTGAATTTTCATCTGATAATAATTATTTTTCTCTCATTTCATGCAATTTAAAACGACCTATGATAGTTATAATACTTTTCTTCGTTGGCAACAATGTATTTTTCTTGCAAAATGATGTAATTTTATTCTGGTCAGATATCTGAAGCCAGTAACCTATGACGCAAAAACTAACATTGTTCAGGAAACTATCATTCTTCACCAAGTCGCTTAACCAGTATCACCCAAATGGTCAGTGAATGAACTTTCAGTTAAATATTAGGAAACAAGAATATTAAAAAAACATGGATGAATTAATTATAACCTTTTATTATCAGTATTTTTTTTCTTTAAGAAGATGTAAAAACGAATATTACAAAATAACTTGGTCGTGATTTTTCAGAAAATAAAATTCTTTTCCAATTTTCAAAATTGTTCTTGCAGAAATTAAATTTAAATATACAGTAGAGTTTACAGATTCGGATCAGGGTTGAAATCATCAGGCAATTTACAAGGCCGCTTTTAATTGCGTTTGCTTCATTACAATTATTTCAATTATGGAAATTTCCTATTCCCATACAAATGGAATATTTCTTAGTGTATTTGTATTTTGAAATTATGTACAGTTAACGCTACAATTGTCAGTACAATATCAGAATACTTTTGGTATTTGCTTGTAATTAAATAGATTAATTTTGATTAAAAGTTGTTTCGATATAAAAAGTTTCATCTAAAAGCAATTTCAAAAAAAGATTAAAATGAAATCTGCTATGCATATTTCAATGTATCATGTCAGAGCATCATTTCTTGAACGGCCAAACGCAGCGTGCTCGTGCGAGTTAATAATATTTTTATTCATTTTGTTTCTTTCAATTACTCACTTTAGTTAACCAACGATCCAAAGCACTTTGTCTTGCATTGATTGTTTAAAAAAATATCGCATTTCCTATTTATTTCATTTCATATAATCACGTTCTCAAAATGACATTTTTTCTAGGTTTTATTTTCTGTAGTCATTGACTTATTTTTTTTAATCAGAACTTTTGTAACGCGATAGCAACACGTTATTAAAAGCTGATTTTTTTAGTGCTCGTGCAGATAATGAAATTTCCATTTTTGTCTATGTTTTTTTATTATTATTTTTCGCTTTTTGTCTACCTCATTCCCAAAATAACATCATATTCTGACATGATAAAAAAATAATGATTTTGATTGTTTAAATCAAATTGAATCATAACAAATCTCAATAATAATTCTTGAAAAAACATATATTTATTCTCCGGAATTTCTTTATTGAATAGTTTGTGTCATAATAGCATCTTTTCCATTTGTAGCGTAAAATGCTACATAAGTATGAGTAGAAATCATGTACTCATAGAATTGGTAATATTGAAATGAGGTCATCAGCTGGCACTTCAACAGATTCAAGTTTTGGAACTACAGGCTCCTCTTCGGAATTCACCACAGGGCGTCGAGTTATTGGAATATTCTGATCTAGATTAGATCCGGGAGCCACATTTACACGTGGATTTCGACCTGAATAGACAGATGGTCTCCTGTACATCGGACGGCGGCTTGGTACACGGATGGATTCGGGTACTATGGCTGGTTTTATAACTGGAGGAACTGGTACATCTGCAATAGGTCGCCGAGGTACTGGATTATATTCCAATGGTCCAGATTCGGATTGCATTACGACATTAGCTGGATTTTTTCTACTTGCACCAGGTTCGTTGGTACGAATGACAGCCCTGAAGCCATCTTGATCAGCTACATATTCGACAATTCTGTAGTGTCCTTCGGCATTGTTTAAGGAATATGAGCCCTGGACCTTTCCTGTGCCATCAGAACTTTCAGATCTTGAACTTTCTCCCACACCGTCTTTCAAAAGTGTGCGATAGTTGAAGGAATAAAGCCTCGGACCTTCTATATTGCTTGGGTTATTAAGATAGACCTGAAATGAAATTATGAGAGTACAGATAAACAGTCGATGGAAGAGGCACAGTTCAAAAGTTATAGAGATCAACCATTAATATTATTACAAAATACTTTACTTTTAAAAGTCTTTTATTATAAAATCAAAGAGTTGTTTATTTTAAAGCTTCAATATTATTTGTTTGAAGTTACCCCCTATGGGCCCGTGTAACTTTCAGATCACATTTTAATTTATCAACATTTTAAGAAATAGTTATAGCTTTTTTCATGAGATGGCGCATAAATCTTAACTCTATGACGTTGAAAACACAACCAGTACTAGTATTCATGACCATTGCTAGTCTCATTTACCCGAAATAGCAAAATAATTGCTGTGCAAAATGTTGGCAGTAAAACTACGAGGAATCCTTTGATTCAACTGAAATGATTTGTGTTTATGTTATTGATAACCAAAATATGTTTATGGATGCATGCACATTTATGCCTTACACCAAATGCAAATTGTTTTATGGACTTTCACATAAGAGAAGTGCAAATTTTATAGGCCGGTATGACTTAAAATTCACATAATGATTATAACACAATATAATTGTTTAAACACAAAAATTTGTTTTCATTTGCATATATAGGTTTATAAGTTCTGAATTTTCGTTCCCACAATTTTTTTTTGGAATTCAAACAAAAATTCGAACCATAGAAGGTTAAATCTTTATAATTAGTTGCACATTTCTTCATTTTCACTTAAGAATGTTATTGTTGTTTCTTATGATGCTTGCCATGGACAAGCTAGCTGAGATAATCAGCGAATTAAGCCTAATCAGTGTCTCTAGTTTTGTAGTAGTGTCAACTCGTTTAAAGAGTACGACTTTTGCTACTCACTCATCACATTCGCTTACACAGTTCCTTTTTACAGGAATGCACATACACACGCCTTACAGAGAGAACACATAAGAACAACCACGCCCGAATCGGGACTCGAACGCGCGACGCTGAGATCATGGGGAAGACGCGGTATCCTTAATCTAGAACGCCGGCATATCCGTTACAATGAATATAACCTAAAATATCAGCATACAAGTAAAACAATATTTCTGATAATTACTGTCAGTTTTTGTCATTTTTTTCAGTTTTTGTGTCAGTTGTCATCTTAATGTTCATTTTATCTCACCGTATATTGCGGATTTCTGTAAAAAAATATTTGCCTCTATCAAAAAAATGGCAATAAAATTCTGGATCACATTTTTATTTCATCTTAAAATAAAAATTATGATCATAAAACAGAAAAATAAGTATATTAGTTTATAAAAAAGCTTAGATAAAAAAACCGTTGATATCTGATAAGATGTATTGAATTTATTAATTTCAGTTGTTTGAAAATCCAATCATTTTAATGCCATCTTTATTAGAACTGTGTAAGAATTTCCCAGATTATTCTTTTTACAATTTGCATTTATTATAAAATGTTTATTTTATATAAAATAGTTATTTCTTATAAAATATATTTATATGGTTAATTTTCGTTAAATTTTAGGGAGAAAATCGTTTTACAACATATGCTACTGAATAACAATTTTTAATCCTAACACCCCAATGCATTACTTATCTTTGAAATGCTATTTAATTTAATAAAGCTCAAAAAATAAAAACTGGCGTGATAATAGGCATTTAAAGACATTATTTTCAACTGTTCACATCATACTAAAGAAATTCTCAAGTAAGAGGACTTTTTACAAAGAGTCAGATAATTATCGCGTTGAATGGGAGTGTGATGTATGATTCACCACAAGAACAGAATAACAACCTAGTAGTCCTTGGGTCAGAATATTGGGAAACAAAACATTTTAAATGACTAATTTGAATTCATTTTCCGATAGAAAACTGTTTTTGTGAAGCTAATCTTCTATGTAAATTACTCTGAGTAATTATTTTCTTACACACTACAACACTACGCCCTGACCTAAAACCTGCAAACAATTTATTATAGGTGTAATTGAAAATACCAAACTAACCCTCGTGGAAGTGCTAGCCGAAGAATGTTAAAAAGAATCTCTTAAAAACCTCTAAATCCTATTTTCTTAACATTGAAATACTTTGAATTTAATTATTCAGTTTACATGTGAAAAATGTAACAATGTTTTCAAAACCGCCAAGGATAGAAAAACAGCGTTATAATTTGAAAGATGTAAGTCTACAATTTGTCTTTGAAGAAGAATGGCTGTTCATCGTTTTTCCATATGAAAGATTTTTCATATGTAGATTGATCTGCTGTTCACTATGGCAACGTAAAATTCACAATATAATAAATTTCAACGATTATTCAACATTTAATATGACTTAAAAAAATTAATTTTCAAAATAACATGCAAGAAGAGGTTTTTCAATTATACTGTCATACATAAAATAGATATATTTAGGAAAAATAAAATTGTTGTCCAATATTTACGGAATAAAATATCAGTGATAAAACAACATATTGATACAAAAATATTCATTTGAACAATGGAAGCATAAAATCTCTTGCAATTGAAATCACTATAAAATAAAGAAATTTTCATTTGACTCTATAATAAATCAAACTGTTTGGATACAAAAAATCGTGCCTTATCTCAATTCAAAGTTACTTAATAGTTGACGAGTTAATAAGTGTTAAGTAAAAGAATTGTTGACTAGCAAAAATTATTTTGATGCTTATAAAAAACAAAATGGTAAGACGGCCTTCTAAATTTTAAAATGTGAAGGTCTGTCTAATCATGACTCAAAAACTAATTTTTAAACCATTAGAAATAAGCCTATATATATTTCAGACTGAAAATTGCTGTAATAACTAGTAACATAAAAAAGTCTGACATAAAAAAAGTAACATTTAAAAAAATTAAGTCAATTTCTACTTAGTCCAATAAAGAAAACTTTGTTTTTTTTGTTACTTTTTATTAAATAATTACAATTGATATAAATAATTTATCAAAAAGTTATTGCTTTTTGCAGGAATTGAAATAACATTCTTCACTTTGACGAGAATACTGAAATTCTTACATTTTACCGATTGAGCTACTGTCTGTTGATTTCAATTTTCATTATAAGCTGCTAAAACTAAATTTAAAGTATTAAAAACTAATTAAATTACAGCATTTATTTATTGAAAACACTGTATTAATATCGTTCATCCACAACCAGTTTAAAAAAATCTATTTGAACTTGAGTGAATAAATGAAACATATTTTACTAATGATTGAAAATCTGAAGAAGATATATATAAGGAGAGTGTAAACTGATTGTAGGAATTGAAATATGTCTCTGAAAAAACTAAGGTAACAATTATCATGTTCTTTAAATCATATTAAGTAAAATATTCTTAAAATGATATAAAATTTTAATTTTAAAAAAAGTTCTTCTGTGACTAAACCCGGCCGATTTGAACGATGCTGAATTTCGATTTTTATAATCAATCCAACATCATCTTGAACAAACCTTTCTTGTTGTTGGCAGATGTACGTGAAAGGGGCTGTCTAAGTTGACTAAAATTTTCCAAAATATTCAAAGCTTCATACCTCGGTCAGGTTCAGTTGCAAAAATGTACAGAAAAAAAAAAGAAACTTTTTTGTGATTAATATGACTTAAGGATTATATTTAAAAAAAATTGGATTTCCTTTTGAGTCATTTTTAATTTTTTTGGTGGAACATTTATTGATTCAACCAACATAAAATATAATTCTTAATAACAGTTAACACTTTCTTCCTTTTGGAAGAATGTCAATCACTAATGGTTTAGAAACTAGCTAAGGTAAGCCTATGTATATTGAACACGTTCATAGACAAGATAGGCTAAAATATATATCTGTTAACAATTATTACTCCAAAAAGTAAACTGATTTGACGGTTAAATGCATGAAATTCTTTGATGAATCTTTGACTTCAAGTCAAACTTATTAGTTTTGCTGTTTAAGCCTAAACTCGCAAGATTATTTTCTTCTCGCTAGAATGATTGATTGAGTTTTGGATTAAGGTTTTTGAATCCTCAAAGCGCGTAGGCAACAAATAGGCAATTTATTACTTTTGAAGCTTCATATTTTCGTTTTTAGGGTTATTAGAAAATAATACAGTAGGCTATCACATTTGAATATTTATTACCAAAAAATCCTTTAAAAATAGAAATATAATTTGTAATTCAAAAGTTTGTCAATGACAACGTTGTTACATTTTTTTTACTGTTTAAAAAATTTCATCCCGTGAGAACATGATGTTGCATTGGTTTCAGGTTTTTGAAGCCACAAAACGAACGGACAGAAAATTCCTTAATTTTTCGCTTTAAGAGTTATTAGAAAATGATAACGATAGTTGTCATATTTGGCGACTTTTCGCCTACAAAAAAATTACAACTTGACATGAAAGTTTGTCATGTACCCGATTCTCGATCTATCGATGCATGCGTATTCTGATAGTTACACGATTGTTTCAATCTTGTTTAAATCGGTTACTGACTTAAATTAATCAAGACAAACAATACCTTAAAAATAATAACGTTCTCACATGATAGCATGAAATTTGAGTAGCAGAGCTCAATTTTTTCATTTTTTTTTCTTTTCCTTAAAATATACATGTCTTTTTGTTCAAAATCAAAAAAGCTAAACCTCTTTAAGCCCACAATTTTTTGGCTATATGTTTTAATGCAATTTTTATAGGCAATCTAAAATATTTATTAAATAACTATATTTAATATAAATTTTTTTAAAATATACTTTCAAATTATGGAAGTTGAATAATTTGAAAGTTTAATGCGGGTTAGTAAGAAATGTAAATATAGATGAGCACTTACTGAAGTTGGTTGTTGGCCATTTACTACGATAAGAGCAGCTACAAAAAGAGTAATCTAAAAGGAGTTAAAATAATTAGAGAAAATTAAAATAAATACAGAGAAAGTTTTTAAGTAAATAGTGATATATTATTCAAGTCATTTTTCAAAAATTTATCCATTCTCATTTTATAAACTAATTGTTCCAAGTCAATAATATTTCCAGTCAATTTTTTTAAATATGTTATAAAATATTTTCAATTCGACACAAAAAAAACATAACTAAATTTTAAAATTCTTCAAAAATAAATTTCGAATGAAAAATAATATTCCTCAATATGATGTAGTTTGGAAAAAATGGCTTAGTGCGATTAATTTTTTTAAAAGAAATGAAAAATATGATAAAGTATAGATAAATTTAGCCATATATCACTAAACATTACTTATTCTAAATAATAATACACTTTTTAATTCTGTTAAAACTAATAGCATCTTTTACCTTCAAGAAATAGACCAAATTTGAGAATTTTTTTTTTTTTTACTTTTAGTATTTATACTCGTATTTAGAAAAGATTGGGTGTTTTTAATGTTTATAAAATCTGTATGTAAAAACTGAGAATAGTCATCTGCAACGTTATGATTGAAAAAATAGATTATATAATTAAAAGATGCACCTTTTTCCCATATATGAGCGCACACATTTCCACATTTTAATCAACTCTTATAGTTTTTTCATTTCTTGGAGAAGAAAAAGGGAACAAATTGGGACAAAGATCGTAAAGACAGCCATTTTGGCTGTCTTAAATATTCTTTCCATGAAAATAACGGATATGCAATCATGCCTTTAGACTAATTGTTCAAAAAAAAGCACATGCCAGAACACCATTGATAATCTGTTAAGTCCAAAGGCATAAATAAAGTAAGGCAACCATCAAGTCCGAGATATCAGTATCAAGGGATGTGTAAAATTGTGTTTTAGAATTTTGGACTGTATCACAAGAATAATTGGCTCGGATTTTTGATTGATACTCAAAGGAAAGAATGAAACTCGCATCTTCCAATAGTTCACACTTTATTTCACGGCTTCTCGTACACCACTCAGCTATGCTTGCTTGCGGTGGGGCAACACACTACGTGCGCGCCACCTATTGGTTGCATATTTTTACAACTTCTTAACACTCCCGACCTTGAAACCTTAAGGGTTTCAATACAAATATTCTATTACAAAATACAATATTAAAGAATACAATAGTTTTTAAAATACATGATGATATTGATGCAAAAAACACAGGAATTATAATAACAACATTGAGTAATACTACAACTATATTTTATCTACAGAATATTCAATCATTTATGGGTAGAACACAAATATCTCTTACATTTCTCTTAAGTATTTTACCAGTAGGTAGTAATACATTCACTACTCTTACTTTAGCATCCTTACTGATAAATAATTCGGATATTCTACCAGTTAGCCACTTTACACTTGGCATATTTTCATCTTTTACTAACACAAGTTCACCTAGTTTTACATTATTTTTGGAAAACATCCATTTACTACGCTGCTGTAGAGTATTCAGATAATCCTTTTTCCATAACTTCCAAATTTGTTGGCTATATTTTGTTATCTTTTTCCACTTGGAAAGTCTATTCTCCGATATATTGATGAGACTAGGCTCAATAATTGAAGTTAAAGGTCTACCTATGAGGAAATGACCTGGTGATAGGGTCTCAAAATTGTCGAATTCGGTTGACAGGGGGTGAGGGGTCTTGAGTTTAAAACACTTTCAATCTCAAGAATTATTGTGAGAAATTCTTCAAGAGTCAAATGAGCATTACTAATAACACGTTTCAGATGATATTTGAAAGATTTAACCCCAGACTCCCAGAGCCCACCGAAATTCGGCGATTTAGGAGGTATAAATTTCCATTCAATATTTTCACTAAGAAGAAAATTAGCTAAAGTTTCATCTGGGTGACTTACCATTTTGTGCAATGTTTTCAGTTCAGTGCTGGCACCAACAAAATTCTTTGCATTATCACAAAATATTTTTGAGGATTTTCCCCTACGACTAAAAAAACGTTTCAAACATGCGATAAATGCATCTGATGTAAGGTCAGATACAAAATCCAAATGGATAGCTTTTGTACCTAAGCATACAAATATACAAACATACACTTTATTTAATACTCCCTTCCGTTGGTTTTTGAACTTCATATAGAAGGGTCCACAAAAATCAATCCCAACATAACAAAAGGGAAATGAAGTTGTAACTCGTTCCTTGGGTAAATCTCCCATAATTTGACTCTGTAATACAGGTTTGCTTTTAAAACAAGAAATACATTGATATACAACTTTTTTACATACACTTCTACCATTTAAAATCCAAAATTTACGTCTAATGTGATATAATAAAGCATTAGAACCAACATGCAAATATTTCAAATGATAATATCTTACTATAATTACTGTAAGAGGGTGCTTGGCAGGCAGAACAATTGGGTGTTTTTCATTTAAACTCAGGTCTGAATGTGTTAATCTGCCACCAACTCGTAAAATACCATTCTCATCTAAAAAACAATTTAAAGATTTTATCTTACTATTAATGGAAACTGAAACACCCTTTTTGAGATTTTTAATCTCTTCTGCAAACTCACTTTGTTGAACCAGCTGAATTACACTCATTTCAGCTTGTTGAAGTTCTTTGATGGTAAGATGACCTGCAAGTCTTTTACTATTTTTAACATTATGTATAAATCTAAATACATAGCACATAACATGAATTATACTCATATAGTTATTACTTATTTTAAGAATATCATCAATCAAGGTATTATGATTAAGGATAGTAAAGGTAAGTGGAGAATAGTCACAACCTTTCTTTAGTTCGTCGGAAATGTCACTCGGTGAAACTGAAGTATCACCATTACCTGTATTTGCTGGAAAGTCAACATCTCTCAAGAATTCAGGTCCTCTCCACCATAGGTCACTATTTAATAGAACATCAACACTGACACCCCTGCTTAAGAGGTCAGCAGGATTTTGTTTGCCAGGACAGTGAAACCAGGCACTTGTATCACACAGACTCTGGATTTCAGTCACTCGATTGGCTACAAAGGACTTCCACTTCTTACTGGATCCTTTAATCCAATAAAGGGGGATTTTTGAATCGGTCCAAAAGAAAACTTTAGAAGGTCTTTTGGGATCGACAATTGCCTTAACTTTGCTTGCTAGTCGAGCTGCGAGCAATGCACCAAGTAATTCCAGTCTCGGCAAGGTTATTTTGGTAAGAGGAGTAACACGGCTTTTGGACACTAGAAGATTAACTTCAACACTGCAATCTTTCACAACTCTCGTATATATGACAACACCATAGGCCTTTTGACTTGAATCACAAAAACAATGCAGTTCGAAGACATCCGTGGGTTCTTCAATACAACCTAGTACACACCTGGGAATCTGCAGCTCAGGAAGACGAGGCACCTCAGACCTCCATTGGCACCACAACTTTTGAATCTCTGGGGGCAGTTCTTCGTCCCAAGAGAGTTTCTTCTTCCACAAGATCTGGAGGATGCACTTCACACGAATAGTAAATGGAGTAAGAAGACCAAGAGGATCAAATATCTTTGATATTGCACGTAGGAGGTAACGTTTCGTGTTCTCGTTTTCCGATAGACTATCCATTAAGCTCTGCATTCCTACGAGCAGGTGATCTTTAACAGTATCCCACAGCATCCCTAAAACTTTGGTTGAATTGGTACTCTGACTAATTGGATTGTCCTGCAGATGAGTTTTTAAGCCTTCACGTTTCCACAACTGCATCAGTTCGTCGCTATTTGTTGTCCACTTTCTCAGCACCATACTAGCTTCGGACATTATGGATACAGCTTGAGTAGAAATTTCCAATGCATCTTGCAATCTGCTAGCTCCGCATACAAAATCATCTACGTAGAAAGATCTCTCCAGACATTCTGTAGTGGTCGGGAACTCCTCATGGAATTTTTTCAAGTGCGTCTTAATGGTAGCAGAAAGGAGAAATGGGCTGGATCTTACTCCGAAGAGTACACGATTAAATCTATACACTTGAAGTGAATCATTTTCTGTCCATAGGAAACGCACTGCATCTCTGTCTTTTTCAGCTAGCGATAACTGTAAGAAAGCTTTCTCAATATCAGATGTGATTGCGATTTTGTTCAGTCTGAAACTTATTAGAATGCCAAATATATTGGAATTCAAGTTTGGGCCAGGCCAAAGACAGTCATTTAAACTCAAGAGTTGAAAGCTTTGACTTGAACTCGCGTCGTAAACAATACGCATTTTTGTGGTTGAACTATCATCTCTAAACACTGGCTGATGAGGTAAATAGTAGACTGGTTTGTTCGTAAGCTTCTCAGGATTGGTCACCTTTTCTATTATGCCCTTTTCCTCATAATCACGAAAGGTTTCACGATACTGCAAATTTAGATCAGGATTTTTCTTAAATCTCCGCACAAGGGAATCTAGCCTCTTTTTTGCAACATTGTAATTATCATTAAGTTCATTCCAATTCCTCTTCCATGGTAGTTCAACCTCATAACGATTTTTTTTGTAGCAGACGGTTTTTTCAAATGTCTCTAAAGACTGATCAACCTCATTGCAATTAGGATCATCTTTAATTCCTACTGATTCGAGCTCCCAAAATTTTTGGATTTCATTTCCTATGTCACTACAATCATAAATAAGCCCACAATGAGCTTGTTGTATATTTTGAGGTTTGGAGTTTGAAGCACTACCGGTGGCTATAAAGCCAAACACTGAATTATGAAATATTATCTCAGAATTGGGCATTTGAATTTGCCCGGATCTCAAGAGTTGATAGAATATCTCTGCGCCTAAAAGCATATCTATGTTACCTGGGCGGTAAAATTCAGGATCGGCGAGTTTAATATTACTCGGTAAATTCTCTTTTGGAATTTGTAACGAATCAATTGGAATCATATTACAAATTTTGGGTACGCATAAAAACTCTAATTTTATCTCAAAGTCACTTCCGTTAGATACTACCGCGCTAACTCTAGAGTTCACATTTATTTTGGCATTATTTAAACCGGATACTGCTACGGATATTTTTTCTTTTTTCATTTGCAATAAATCTGCTAACTCAATAGTTACCATCGAGCACATACTGCCACAATCTATCAAACATCTGGCCTTTTTCAGATTTCCGTAACGATCCTTAACGAATATAATCGCAGTTGAAAGTATCACCGTTTTTTTTTTTTTTTTTTTTTTCATCTCTTACTTTCACTGCTGCTCCGGAAAATATACTACGATCATTGCACAAATCAAAGCTCACGGCGTTTGGATTGAGACTCGATGACTCATCTCCATGACCTTGACCGTTTCTATCCCCAATTTCGCTAATGTTTAGATTCTCGTTCTCGAAATGAAGCAATGTGGAATGCTTCTTCGAGCATTTTTGACACCGGAAAGTAGACGTACAATTTCGTACTGCATGAGATTTTAAACAGTTGAAACAAAGATAATGTTTTTTCACGAATTCACATCTATCTTTTACGGAAAGATTTAGAAATTCAGGACATCTATAAAGTCCATGAAAATCTTGACTCTGGCATTTTACGCATTTAAATTTTAAGTTTTTAGCATTAGATGTAGAAAGCATAGTCGTAACTTTATTTTGAAAGTTATGACTCTTTTTAATTTCTTTTTCTTTTATTTTACTGTTTTGAAGGGTTCTCGCTTGGTTTTGCAAAAACGAAAGCAGTTGATTTAAAGTACCAAATTCTTCGGAATTAGTCAGTTCTTTTTCCCACCAATAACGAGTTGAATTATCCAACTTTTCGACAATTAAAAACACGATAATGGTTTCTGATAAATTCTCAACTCTATAATTTAGAACTTCTAGAGATCGAACACATTCATTTGTTACATCGATTAAATTAAGGATGGCACTCGATGATTCATTAATACTAGGGTGATGTAGAAGTTTTTTGATAATGGAATTTAATAGTTCTCTTTTATTCGAATATCTATCTTCTAGAAGTTTCCAGGCAATATTAAAATTAGCATCAGAAATAGATATGGAATTGATTACTCTAAAAGCCTCATCTCTGCAACTCGCTTTTAGATACTGTAACTTCATAGAATTAGAGATTGCTTTGTTTTGAATTACGCTTGCAGTAAACATGTCTTTAAACATTATCCAGTTTTCGATTTTACCGTTGAAATTCGGGATAGAAAGTGTTGGCAATTTCACTTCTGATAGAACGTGATCAACGTCTGAAGAATGTTCAGGATCAGATTTCTTATTTATTTGCCGGTTAACTTTTAATCTTAATTCGTCTATAGAATCGTCTATAATATTTTTCTCATTGATGAATTCCTCTAATTCATCTGGTTTGCACGTTAAGAAAATAGAGTCAAATAACAGTTTAAAGTCATTGTGCAATTCACTGATTTTAGAGTTATATAATAACACAGTTGCTGAATCTACATCATCAATTATTGACGATGCCACTTTACTTTCAAGCCTTGTCAATGCAATTTTCAAAACTTTCGTTTTCGTTTTTAAAGTCTCCATTTTAAATGAATTTTTTTTTTTAACTCTTAAACTCAAATTTGAATAACTATTGGAAATATGCGCTCACCTGCAGCTACGACGGACCATCTGGACTGTATCACAAGAATAATTGGCTCGGATTTTTGATTGATACTCAAAGGAAAGAATGAAACTCGCATCTTCCAATAGTTCACACTTTATTTCACGGCTTCTCGTACACCACTCAGCTATGCTTGCTTGCGGTGGGGCAACACACTACGTGCGCGCCACCTATTGGTTGCATATTTTTACAACTTCTTAACAAATTTAACGGAATTATTTTACCTTCTCATATGCGAAGTACGAAAAGATAAAAAGGGGAATTGTCGAAAAGTTCGTCTTCGGAAATTTAATGATTCTCCCTGAGCTTTTGAAACACTCCAAAATATTAGTCTATCTGTCTTATGAGATGCAAAAAGAAACGAGATATACGAATAAAATTTCATAGACCAAAATTTAAGATTTCAATCGATATCAATCTGTCTGTCTATGAATGAAATACTCAAAAAGGAATTAAATATATCGGTAAAAATTCATAGACCAAAATTTTAGCCTTTTGTTTGTAAATGTAGTAATCAAAAAGGAAGGAAACAGAGAGGTAAAAATTTATACACCAAAAGAGCCGCTGTGGCCTGTGGATAAGGTCTCGGCTCGTGAGACGTAAAGTTTCAGGTTTCGGGACCCGAAAGGACCCTTTCTGGCTTTCCACTGAAAAGCCGTCGCGTAAGGGGGTCTCTTGTACGTTAAATCCGTCAGGGCCCAAACGTCCTTCCGCTTGTGTTGTGAGGTGCGGGGAGGGAAGTGCCAGCTCTGGTGTCACTCTCATTACCTAATTAGGGTTCAAAATTAAGAAATTCGTCCCGAAACGGCCCTAACATTGCTTTAAAACGGGATGTTAACATAACAGACACGGGATGTTAACATAACAGCCCAAAATGTTGACTTTCTATCTGTAAATGCAATATTCAAAAAGGAATGAAATAGATTATGAAATTTCATAGACCAAAATTTTAGCTTCTAATTGATGTTTATCCGTCTCCCTGTAAATGAAATATTCAAAAAGTGACGAGATAGACGGCAAAGTATCATAGACTAAAATTTTATATCTCTATCGAATTTATCAAAACGGTTTTTCAAACCATCTATCTATGTTTAAATTTATAAACTTACCATAATTCAAAAGGCTAGGGCACTGAGAAGTAAATTTAATTTAAAATTTTACCATTTGATTTGTATTAATAAATTTTTTTTTTTTTTTGAAATTGCTCAAAGATTGCTTGATTAACGATCTGTGGGAGTATATGGACACTCTAATTTAAAATTGACACAAACGCTATAAATAAAATTTTCGCACGATCATTTCATTAAAATAGAAGATACCTACAAGACTGTGGCGCTCTAGAGGTAAGGTCTCGTCTTGAGGTATCAGGGCTCCGAGTTCGAGAAAAAATTCTACTCGAGATTCGTCGTATATACGCGGTTGATATATTAATATAAGTGAATTGCAAATGTGTACCAAATTTTGGATCCTCTCAATAAAAAAGAAGAGTTATAAAATTCATACCTTATTTTCTTGATTACTATGGTACACAAAACACACCAATTCTGCTTACATTTCTATATAAACTAGTTTTAACTAGATTTTATGGTTTAAACACTGACTTTAATCGTCCACTTTCTTCAGATAGCCCTTTGCCTACTCAAGGAATATGCATTGCCCATAGATAAAATTCGCAGTAAAATGCTTAAAAACTGACCTATTCTCATTTGCAGAATAAAGAAAATTGATATGAGAGTCTGATGTAAATTTTGAATTTGATTTTATCTCTTTAAAATAGAATTTTTTTACTATGATTATATCACTAAGTTTTTCCTAATATATGAGTTTTTCCCTTTTTCTAATGTCATATAAGTTGGTGAGAATATATAAGATGTATGCAAAAATTCGAATTTTTCTTGACCGAATACAGACGTTTATTCTTTCTAATTTATTTCAGGATTTCTTGTCTCTAGTCTTTAACTTAACGGAAAAATCATTTGAGTTGAAGAATTCAATATCTTTTTTTTTCAATTGTTTGAACAGCATTTGTTAAAAAACATTTCAATAATTAAAACCTAGTAAATATTATAATTTATTACAGTATATATATTTATACAACTTTATGGAATCGTTTCAAGTTTTTTACAGATTATTCTGGCATTTTATTAACCTCAGATATTAAATAAGCGTAAAATGTGTATAGTCATCATTTCAGAAGAAATATTTGTTTTATTCTTTCTTCTATTTTTGAACTTAGTTTGCAAAGGCAAACAAAATTTTGA
This sequence comes from Argiope argentata, assembly GCA_026289955.1. Taxonomy (NCBI): domain Eukaryota; kingdom Metazoa; phylum Arthropoda; class Arachnida; order Araneae; family Araneidae; genus Argiope; species Argiope argentata. The sequence goes on along the minus strand of JAOUZG010034239.1, from coordinate 1,550,430 downwards.
TTGAAAACTTGTTTTGCATAATGATATGAAATTATAAAAATTTGCTATCTAATTTACTAGTCTATTTGAGACAAAAAGTGATTAATTACTTACGAAAAACATGCCTCCTCGGACTTATTAAAACCAAATCACTTCTCTGAGTTGCCTATCCAATGATGAATCAGTGCAAACCAAATTTCTTTTATAGCTGACTTTTTAGGAAAATGCATTGGCTAAAGGTTATGAAGGGCAAATAAAGGTCAAAATATTATCAGAAAGGGGGAACTGCGTAGTAATTATAATGGCAGTCACAAATTATTACTAAACAGATTACCCCGTTACAGAGATAAACAATTTCTGGAAATTCTTTCTCAACTCACTGTTCTAAGTTCTTTATAAAAATACTCAATATAAAAAAATTAATTGAATATAAAGTTCGAAGTGACCAGGTCAGATAGTTTAACAATATTTTCTGTGTCTTAGCATGAAACAGACTTATTTGTAAGCAGGTCTCCATCAAAAAGCAAGGACGTTTTGTCGATAACGGTTTCCTAAAATTGCGATGATTCAGTTTAATGTAGATGGTAGAAGCTAAAATAAATCAGCTTCGACAGAATATTCGGTGTTTTTAAAATAGCCAATCCTCTTCCCTTCTTTAAATCGCAGTAAATTCACATACATCAAATGAAGGAAGAGAGTTTGTTGTTTCTTAGTGAATATTTAAACTAAGTATTTTCAAGGTATCTTATTTTAGCTTGATTTGCAGGAAATTCGAAGTTAAGTAACAGATATTTGAAAGAGTTCTACTTGCGTATGTATCGAATACATCGAATCGAGAAACAGAAATATGTATTTCAATACATTTTCAATTGTTTAAGCCAGAAGCGATGCAAAAGTTGAAAACTTTGATAGATGATTCAAACTCCGATTAAACGATTCTGTTATCCCTGTTTTGATTTCCTAGTAAATATGTCAAAAGTTCCTGATTCGAATTTAAAGGAAATATGTAATTAATGTAAGGTGTAACAGATAATAAGAGGCAAATATGTAATATGTAAGATTTGTAACAGATATTTGCAAGAGTTTTGTGTGCGCATAAATTGAGTTGAGAAGCAAATAACATATATACCAATACATTTTCAGCTGTTTAAACCAGAAACGATGCAAAAGGTAACTTTAATAGATTATTCCAATTTTGCTTAAATGATTCAGCGGCTCTTGTTTTAATTTTCTAGGAAATGTGTCAAAAGTTTCTAATCCCGAATTTAAAGGAAATATGTAATTAATTGAAAAAAATTTCAATTAAAAAGAAAAACTAATACAGTTAATCAAGTTAGTGTAAATATAAAATAATATTCTAACGTTAATGCAGAATGCTCAAAGTTATGGTTTGGTTGGTTTGGTTTTGTGGGGTTTACTGGCGCAAGAGCCATATTTGGCTATACTGCGCCAAGCAAATGGTAAAATTATAAAAGATAGAAAATATAGTCCTTTGTTAAATTAAGGCATGAGTGATGAAATCAAATTAGTTTAATGGAAATAATGATTAGAGAAAAAATTTAAAACCTTGTATCATAACAGATTGAAACAATGATGATAATGAATATGAACTTAAAAGGAAAGTTAAACATTGATAGAAGAATAAAAAATTTTATATACAAGTAAAAAACCCAATAGACTTTAAGAATTTAAAAATATTTGCGTGATATTTTTCACCCACCAAGTCTTGTAGTGTTAAAGATGAAGTAACATTTTGTAATTATAATGAGAGCGTCACAGAATGCAAAATAATTTACAAATTTAATTTGAAGCATTTAACAAACTATTTTTTCATGAAAAAGACAAATTTAATAGTTTGGTTGTGTTTAAGCACATTTAAAATCAATGCTCTATTTTAAACAATTATATGTATTTTAACTGATTGAAGCGTATTTTGCAACAGTTTAGATCTCCTGCTGATCCAAGCTACGTTTATACAGCGTTGAAAATTTTGCAATGATATTAAAATAGGATATGAGAAAGAGTTACTTTTATGTCTAATTTTTATGTTTTAAGACTATTAATAAGTTTTGTCTAAGAAAAGATCTGAGGTGATGTAGATAACTGAGTATGGAGAAGTAACTTCTACTCCAAACGATTATTTGTTGTTCAAATGAGTAGGTATCAAAAAACTAGGTATTTTGTTTAAGATTCAACAGAAAAATGCGTTGTCCAAATCAGGGATACTTCATTACGCTCTTATCAAAAGTGGAAGTCGATTTAAGACGAGTTTCATGATATTATATTTTAAAAATGGGGGAAAGTATACAGATATTATTATATTTGTAATAAATCTTTAGTAATCTACAATTTCAACTGCAGTTAAAGTTTTGCCTTATCTTCAACAGCTTTTTACATACAAACAATAATTTTTTGAAATTTAAAAAAATAATAATAATTTACAAATTTTATTAATATATGAAAAATTTTATCCGCCTTTTAAGTTATGGAATTTGCAGACACAAACGTAGGTGTCCTGGCATAGAGGTAGTGCGTCTTCCACATGTTCTGGGCATCACGCTTCAAGTCCAGGTTCGGACATGGTTGCTTTTCTGTGATCTATCTGTAAAGTGTGTGACTGTGCCCCCTGGAAGAAAGGGGCTGTTCAAGTGAATGTGTTGCGTGAGTTGCTAAGTCGTATTCTTGGCCCTAGTCGGTGCTACTTGAAACAAGAGAACTCATTCGGCTTAAAAATCACTGACGGCCATCAGTGAGCTTATCCATGTTAAGTGCCACTAGGAAAAGCAGACACACACACAACGCCACTTTATGCCCCTTTAACTATAACCGCTGGTCATTGAAATAGTGTAATGAGCATGAAATAAAGGAGACATTGAAAGATGCTCCAGTTCTATTCGACTCTGAAACTATTATTCGGAGTCTGACACTTATTGTTTACAATTTGATAAGGTATTTTAATACTTTGTATTAAAACCTCTTATCGTGTATTGGATATAAGAAAGTCGAAAGCAGTGAACTGTTTGGAATTCAAATGGGAAGAGGCTTTGGCTTATTAAACTATCAGAAAGAAACTGAAAACATACTAATTAGATAAATTAGCATTATACTATAAAAAATATAAAGGAAGTATTAAAAACGAGGGCAGAAATAAAAATTTTAAAAAAGAACGAGAACAAAAACACATAAGCACGGGCAGAAAGGCAGGCATAGTTCTAAAAATGTGTTTCTCAGACTCAAGGATGTACAAATGTGGAGATTCGTCAAAATCTCCGACTTCAAATTTTTTAGGTATGTTTTTTCTTTATATTTCTTGTATATCAGAAAGGAAAAACAACAACTGTAAATCAATATTTGAATAGTTTTTCCTTCCAAATTTTAACCATTTTTGGTATGAATTGTAATGAATGGTAAATCTGCATCCTACTGTTGCATAAAACCCGAAATATTGCCACATTGCTAAATTTTCTCCGAACACCACAGACGCTAAACTCCATATTACATTTCGATGAGTAGTTATTGTGTATACGGTTAGATATGAACAAAATAGGAAAAATGTATAATTTATAATTAAAAGCAAGTATTAAATAAAAAATCCATACATTTGGAAAAAGAAATCTCAAAAAAAATTATTATTATTCATATAATTCTGTGAGAATATTATTTGAAATATTCACATGGGCACTTTTCTATTTCATCTATTTGTGAATAAAACAATTTTTTACAATTTTTTTCTAGAATAATAATATTACCTTCCTCTTCGCATATTTATTATTATTTTCGTATTTGATTTGAGTTTCATTATGCATTTAAAAAATTAACTCGCTGAATAAGGAAAGATTGCTCTTTGATGAAAAAAATATTTATTGGGTGGATGAGGAACACCTGCAGCTTTATAACCTGTTACTTGTCTCACACTGTAATGCTTTAAATCTCTGTTTATGGGATTTTATATCTTTGCTTTTTGTTACGCTTAGGATAGAGACTTACGGCTCTTTGTTGCCGGTTTGACAGACGAGACGGTTTTATGGCTTGCGATTTTTAACGGGAATTCACACTTGCATTTTATATAACACTTAGCAATGACTTTGGGCATAAAACTTATTTTTGCTTTTCAATAGAAAACAAGGTTTCTATTTAGAATAAGCTTTGCATATTACTGATTAATTTATAATGCTTTATAAGGATTTTACTAAGTAAATAAATTTAAAAAGGCAAATATGATGGAAATACAGTACCAAATGGATAAAACAAATTTTTTATCAAACTATTCTAATAAGTACATTTTGCATGATTAAAATAAGAGCTTTAATCCTAAAAAGGTTTGCCACTGGATAAAAATAAATTGAAGTAATAAATAAAGTAAATAGAATTTTATTTTATTTATAATTTTGTTTTATAAAATAAAATAACTTTTTCTACTAGATAGGACGTCGTTAGAAAATGCTTTTCGATTAAATTTAATTCATAATTAATTAAATTTTCGTAAAAATATAAAAAAAAGACCAAAAATATTTAATTATATTAATTTTCAAAACAAAATTGTTTTTAACTATTTGTTACGTTGCTCAATTCAATCTGATTCCATGTAAGGAATTTTGTAATGAAAAAATAAAAGTACGATTACACAATTAAATAAGTTTTTTAGTCATTTACTGTTTATTTTCCTTCTAATAGAAGAAAGTAAATATAAAATTAAAAGGCACGTTTTTTAACCGATGCAAGAAAAAAATAGAAACTTTTTAATTTAGAAAATTTATGTCCATTAATTCTTTCAAAAAAAAAGTATCAGAGCAAATCGTTTATTTTAATTTTATTTTACGTTAATATAAAAACAGCATTAAAAATATAGACCCAAAGCAATAGAACATTTCTATTAAGGAATGAATTCGAAATAATAATGAATAATTAACAATAAATAAAATTTGAAATTCTGATTCATGATTTGTATATGCATGATTTGACTGCATGTCATTTAAGATCTTCTTTGCATTTTAAAACTGCTTTAATTCACTTTTGGAGATCAACTGGGATATTGATAAAATATAATTTCATTTAAATCTCTATTAATATATTAATAAACGTAATAAGCTCATCAAAATGATTTAGACTTTTTCTGCCATTTTATTTCTATTCAACTTATGTTCTGCGTAAAATGTGTATGCATTTCCTTAGTAAGTTCATGTTAGATAACTTCATAGGCACATGAAAAACTTAACAATGATTGTTATTTATCTTCTCACTCGAATTGAATTTTTTCTCATACAAAATATGAAGTAAGTTCCAAACTGGAAATAGCTCATCGCATTTCATGTAAAACATACTAGCTTTCAACTGCGTCTTCGTACATGAGGAAATTTTGATGTTCATGTGTGAAAGCTGAGGGTCTAACTCCAAATGGAGCTACGCAAATGCATGAATTTTCACGCCAGTTGGGGTAACACAATATAAAATTAAAAATGTTGATTTATTTTATTCTGTTTTATTTTAATTCAAAAGTGCTTCAAAATGGATCAGAAAAATCGATTAATTTACAATGTTTAATTTTAAACGCTAAGAAAATAAACAAAATCGTTTGAAGTAATCGGTCGAAAACATAAGGCTAACCTCTTTTGTATACAAAAAAAAAACGTTTCTTACTCATTTAGCGGAAGGAATGAAGATTTTTTGAAGGAAAGTTAGTTTTTAATTAATAAAAAATTAACTACTCAATTAACCGGAATAAATAGTAGCCTATATTCTATTATAGACTATAATCTATATTTGTACTAAATTCCATTCAATTTCGTTCCGCAGCTCTGGCGTGATTGACTCACATCATCCATCCATCCATCTAAACTTTCACATTTGTAATAGTAGTATAGATAAAAATATTCATTCTGACTTTTTTTTAATTTTTATATTTTAAGAGTTCTATAGAGAAACCAATATAATCTTTCAGAATGTTCAATGTATTGCTAATGCCTTAGGAAGTTTAATTTACTGATTACTTACACAAAACTTACATTACTTACTTTACACAAAAGAGTGTCTAATAAGAAAAAAACAATCATTACGAAACTACCAAGAAAACATAGAAGAAAAGTATCTTTATCTCTTTATTCAGCAATCGAAAAACGCACGATTGAATATTTCTAGATACATGAAAATAATTTTATTTAACAAAATAACTTTTAAAAAATTGTTAACATCCAGGAAAAAACTCACGATAAAAAAATTGGTATCAAAAAATAATAAAAAGTTGATATAATATAATTAAGATAGCATGAAAATTATTTTTGTGTAATAATATTTCTAAAATTGTTAATTATAGCGGCCAAACTTTCGGTTGATTTTAATTAGTTTGATTTTGGGAGATTTTCGATGAATTCCTTCCAAAATGCATATATTCATCCTCCAACGTATATATATTATTGTCCAACGTATCAAATTGATTTTAATATAAAACATTTTAATTGAATGCCCTAATTTTAATATTTGTCGTCTCCAATATTTTGATACAGTAATTCTGAAGGATTTGGTTGGTGAGAAATGCCACCCAAATATTTTTAACTTTCTGAGATACACGGGCTTTTTCAATCACATTTAATCCTTTCTCAAATTATTTTTGTTTTCGTCTTTTCACTCTTGAAATTTTAATCACTTTCAATTATTGTTTTTTAAAGATGAATGAATTGGGCACCAATGTTTTGTTGCATGATTTTATCATTTATAAGTGTTATGTATTCATGATATATCTTCATATTTTATGAACTTTTAGCCATAGTTTGGAGCTTTAATTCTTTTCTAATGATTAATAAAGTTTTTTTTACATTTTACTTGGCGTAATTTGACTAGATATGGTTCTTGTGCAATAAAGCTTTAAAGAATCAACCAACCAAAGTATATAACTATTTCAAAATGATTGCATTAGACCCAAAGTTTGTTTTATGTTGTTTCATCAGATTACCTCACAGAATTCCATCCTCTTTCTCACGTATCTAACTGTCTTACGTATTTAATTGCGTATTTAATTAATAGAAATGTAGTTTTTACAGGATTATATAATACAACTGATTGTGAAGTAAGCCCTTACATAATATAATTTTTGTATAATGGTCAGTTATCATAGTTCAACCATTTAGCTCTGAATTTTTTAATTGTTATGTATACATCGTAATTATAAATATTACTATATGATTTTTTTCAAGCATATGGTGGCTGAAAACGTCATAATTATTCAAAATTTGAAAATGAAATTATTTTGGCGATTACAGAACTTAATTTGTATGTCACTAAGAAGGATTACCAATAAAAAGTCTGCTCCGTAATTCCTTCTTCTTTTTTTAAAGTTTCGTTATGTCAGCAAGGCAAAACAATCAGCAATTAATTTTTCCAGTAAAACATGATGCGAAAGCTCCTAGCTAATTTAAATTTATATTGGTTAAAGAACAAGACGATCTGGAAGGGAAACGGACATGTTTAATGATTCAGTGGTTATTTGCTGTCATAATTTGTTACTTTGTTTCACTTTCCTAATTTCAGCTTGGATCTTATTCAATTTTTTTCCTTAATCATTGTACTTCAAATCAATACCGAGTCTGGTTGTCGTGCCATTTCTATTCCATATTTCCGATAGCGCCTTTTCCTTAGCCAAAAAAACTTGCAGATCCATCATCGTACATCAAAACACAAACTGAATAACCGTCCACATCTTTAAAAGAAATGTAATTAATTTTCTCTAGATGAAAACCCATTTAAAAGTGGAGCTTCCATATTATATGTCACGAAATTCAGAACAAAGTAAAAGTGGTTATTGATTATCCTCCTGACAAGTGGCTGCCGTGTGCTTCAAAAGGATTCGAACAATGTTTCAAGATGGCCGCTCAGCAACAAGATGTCAAGAAGTTCCCACTCCTGGCCAAATGTTCCCGGAGCTTTGCTGGTAGATGAGAGCTCGGTGATGGAGGTGGACGCCGCCTGACCTTGACGCCAAGAGTAGGCGTAGGAGTTTTTTACAAGCACAGTAAATCACTTAATCTGCCATTAAGCTTCTCAAACAATGGTCAAAGGTTTCAACTCTATAAAGCTCTGTAAAATTAACATTGACATTTAAAAGATCTGTTCGATCAGCTGAATGCTGCATCTTGAAGAAATGTGCAAACTACAAAAGAAAGATTTATAACATAACCACCGACTTAACCTTTGGTTTGCCATTTCTTTTCTTTTCCTTTCTTTCGCATCTAGTAGGTTTTGTAAATTCATGGCCATTTCATACCAAATAAAAAACGAGGGGGGGGGCTAGTTTCAGATATTGGATGAGGCACAACTCATCTCTTATTTCTGGAATTGCGTGTGCCATTCGTATTCTAACTAAGAACAAATTTAAAATTATGTAAAATGAATTCCTTGTCATAAAGATTTTAAAATAGAGGTTTGAGATTTCTAATCGTTGTTGGAAGAAAACATCACATATCAGCTAGATAAAAGTCAACTATCCATTCTGGAGTAATTATAACGTGACCGGTGTTTTCCGGTAATTTATAGTTTATTCCGACAATTTGCAATTCCCGGTAATTCCACTAATTTGAAATTTTATTAATAAAGTATTGTTTCAGATAGTAAAAGCTTACTCATCCACAAAGAATTAAAATACGGAGATCAAAGTGTGTAATCATCCATAAAAGATCAAATTATTTTAATCCTTTTAACCGCCCTCTCCTGTTTACTAAATGTTCTCCCCCACTATTCTCTGTTTTTCGCTGCCTTAGAACAAACAAAAATAAAAACTTAAACTAACATTTACAAAGTTTTCCAAACGCTTAAAAGTTTTAAAATGCAGAAAAACGCTTGAAGAGATGAACAAGTTAATGGTGGTTGTAGAATACTAAATAGACTGCATGCATCACTTCTTCTATAAACTTTCAACGAGCGCTGGTTCGTTTTCTGGATGATCAAACTAATTTTTAATAAACAATATTTAATTAATAATTCCATACTTTTCATTACAGAACGCTCACCATAGAGCGTCAACCACGAAACGAGACACGAATAAGAACAATAAAGAACAAAAATCAGAAATTATATAGGAGAACGATTGCCACAATTGGCGAAATATCATCTGACATGGCGATAATAACAATATTTTTGTTTGACATTTAACAGTGGCAACATATATCCATGAGTTGATAAATTACGAGTTGATCTCTCTCGCGCGCAATCACACAGATAAAAAAAAAACAGTTGCATGGTGGTGAAAAGACCAGAAGAAATAGTTTGAAAGTTTATTGAATCCGTTTATTTTCCGTTAGCGACTTTAAAATTATTTAAAAGAATTTACAGTGTTCGGCAATTTTTATTAAATACTGCAAATGCGTGATTTGTGGAAGTAGTTTATCAGTTATTTCACCTAATTTTGAAGCTTTAATTGATTCGATATCTGAGTGTAACAAATTGGTTTTACTAAGCGTGATGAGAAAACTCTCTTAGTGGGGATTAAAATATATAGCTAAACCTTTAAAATAATTCTAAGATCGAAGAGATTTGTATAACGATTTATGGAAAGAATTTTCAAATTTTCTGGTGACTTAATTTTATTCCTTAATTAACTTAAGAAAATGCAAAATTCTCCTGGTGAATTTTATCTTTTCCAAATGTTTCATTTATATTGAAATTCGCACCCTTGTTTGAATTCATGCTTATCGAATTCATTGCAATATTTCAATTCTCATTGCCGTGCAAGAAAAAAGTTCGTCTAGGATAAAAGTAAGTTTAAAATAAATTAATTCTGAAAATATTTTTGCTTATTCTTCGCAAAGAACAGAACTTTTAGAAGTAATTGCTATAAAAAGTAAATTATTGGGTCTATTATCAAATGAATATTCTTGTCCGTTGAAATTCTGGCTATTTTTTAAAGTCACTTTGAATAAAAAGTAAACATTACAGTTATATATTTTCAATTATAATCTATGATTCAATAGTTAACCCTATATTATTAGGTGTTTTTTTCTTAAATAAGGTGACTTAAAATAAATTAACTTCAATTGACAGTAAAATCCTCTATCATAAAAGCCTTCTTACATTTTAATTGCGTATGTGTATCCGAAACAACTTGCTGCCACGGATCATAAATTGATATTAACATTTTTAACTATGTATCTGTTGATTTATTTTAAAAGTAAAATTGAAATTTGTATTCATTTCTCTAGAGCAGTAAATAATTTTGTGCTTTCCGCGAAACATCGAGAATTTATCTAATATCCAATAGTTTATGGGCTACCATAAATAAAAGTAATTAATTTTAAAAGTAGTAGTAATCTAAATATAAAAGAAATAATTTTAATTAAAAGTAGTAATATAATAATATAGTAATTTTAAAATGATAATTTTAAAAAATTCTATTCACCAGTAGTAATATTGGAATTAAATTCCTCGATAGGAAATTTGATAGATTTAAAAAGTAGAAATCTCCCGAAATGCTCTTTTGAAAAACTTAGGATATTATTATGAAAATCAAGGATACTGAAAGTTAATTCTAGCTTTGAAAATGATCATGTCAGAGGTTAATTGTGATGGATAAATAATTAATGGTCATTAATTATTAATACAATAATGATTATGATAAGTAATAATTAAATGTATTTTTGACCCTCTCTTTATCATAATCAATAATTTTGATAAATAAATTATACAGAGAAAGTTTCATGCAGTAAACTCTCATCTTAAAATCTCAACAACTGAAAATTAATTATTTTAAAATATGTAAAGAATGTAAGTGAAAGCTATTTTGCGGTTAAATAATAAATTTTCTATATTACACTTTTTATGGAATAAAAAAAATAGTAAAACTTTATAGTAAAAATTGAGCAAAATCAGATTTTATTAGCATATTTGTCCTGACTCTATTTATTAAATCTATTTTTTCTACAATTTTTTTCTTTATAAAATTCAATTGTAGCGGGTATTCCAAAAAAATTATTCAAAATTGAAAAAAAAAGTATAAATAAAATTCCAGTGAAACCAAATATTTTAAACGATATTTAATAGTTTAAAGTTTCTTTTTACATCTAAGGTGATGATATTTATAGACTAACATACTTATTATAAATTGTGTAATTTGAAATTTATTAAACATATCATACTATAGAGCCGATCGTTTGACATATATTTCCAAATGCTGAATGCATTTGGAAATATAAGTAGTAAACGTTTTTTAAGTAGTAAACGTTCACTCAGAAAGGATTTCTAAACTTTTATTTAAAAGTCAGTCTAAATTTCAAGAATTTTCCACAATGCCTCTGAAATAAATTATGGTTCTTTTATTTGGTTCCACTTCTTTTATACATTGCCGCGTTGTAGCGATTTTAAATACGTTCTTCATTTAAGTTGAAGCACTTCGACGTGAACAAGAACTAATTTTAAGAATGAAATTAAGATGATGTTTCTCAATATATGATTTAATTCACTGTAATGTTTATTTAAAACAACCAGAGCATTATGACACTTTAATATTTTAAAATAGTATAAGATTATCAACTATTTTAACATTTTTTTTATTTGAAATACTAGATATCAGATATGTAGTGTTTGAAAACATCTTTCCATGTCAGTTGAGTAGAGCTTTTTTTTCAGCGGACTTTTTCAAATTTTGCCCACAGTTCGATTATTTTTTATAATAGTTTCTTTTAAAACAAATGTTGTTTAGCTAGAAAGTTTAAATAAATTATTAAGTTTGTTCCTTAAATCTAGTTAAATCTCATCAGAAATATTTTTGTAAATTCAGCGTTTTAAAATTCAAAATGTGAAAAATACTATGAAAAGAAGACAAATATAATAAATTAAATTAAATTTATATTTTAAAACATTAAAATAACTACTAGATATTTCAATCAATTTCTTAGTAATTTTATTTCGAATCTCATTTAAATCGTACATTTATAATGTTAAACAACCATAAAAAAGAAACAAAAACCTTCAAAACGAAAGCATTCGAACTTTCGATAGAAAGCGAAGGTATTTTGAAATAAAACATTCAAATGCATAAGTGAAATTTCACTTATTTCAATACTTTGGTAACCTTACTTTTTATCGGATAAAATAATACTCTGAGAAAGTTTAAATGTGACTCATTTTCGCTTCAGGTTAGTTTTGACAGCAAAATTTAAATTTGCATTAATTATTTCTTTTTATACTAAACATAATATTATGAAAAATCAAACTCGGACAGAAATCACAAAGTATGTTAAGATTAAATGGTGATTTCATTCGTCACATAAACTCTTAGTCTCGAATCTATTCAAAGACTATTTAAGCTAGAAAACGAGTCAAAACAACTTTTATAAGCTCGAGCTAATATGTTTATGAATCCATGACTTTAAGAATGAAATGACACTAATCCTAAATGCCCTATTATCCGACCTGATACATGTTAGCGCATACAAAATAAGGATTTAATGAAGAAATACACGGAAGAATAAAGAAGGTGAGAAATTCTACAAATAACAGTATCGCTCTTTTTGTACAATTTCATTTGTTGACGTTTGTCATATTTATTTCTTTTATTTACACCTAATTATTTCTCTGTTTGTTTCTTACTGTTTTTTCAGTTTTATTCACTTTTTCTTTTGTTAAAGATGAAATTTCGTGATGGTTTAACACTATTTTCCTAATAATTTAAAATATTTGAATTCCATGTACTTACACGCTATCGAAGATAATACAATACTTTTTTTCAGAAAATATACATCAGTTAATTTAGTTATTTCCTTTTATATGGCACCTACCTAATGTGAATTTGAAGAGGAAATAATTTTAAGTTTTATTTACAATTATTTTCCTTTTTTTTATTAAGGAAATTAATTTCACTTATAATAATAAAATTTAAATTAAACACTTAAAGTCGAAAATAATTATAATAAAACATCTATTTTTTATTACATTAATTGCTTTTAAAACAATTTTTTATCAAAATAATTTTTAAAGTGATATATACCTTAATAAAAATTATATGATATTAAAATTTTCAATAAAATATATGAGTCTGTTTAGTAATTTGAGGAAAACTCTTTTACGACTTTTTTAAGTAGCTTGTATAGAATGGTTTAAGAAATACTTTATTCAATGCCAGATATCATTTCAATTGATTAGGTTGTTATCAATTAATGTTAGGTTTTATCAATTTGGTTGTTCAATCAGAACATTCAAATTTTAGTTGATCGCAGAATTCCTAACATAAATTATTTGTATTATGTGTTCTTTAAAATCTTTTAAAAATTAATCATTCCCCTTTATTTGATATACTATTTAAAATTCTTTAGATCAATAATATTTTAGATACAAGAGGTACGTTGCGCCCTGCTACGCCAGATATTATCTTGGGTTGCAAGGTTACAGAAGAATCATAATATATAGCTATACAAAGTCCACGATTTTTCTGGCATGAATTATATATCCTTTACAATCTTCTTAAATTTAGTCATGCCTTTTTCTTTTGAAATACTCTATTCAGTCTTTAATCTCATCTGAATTAAAACTCTTTTTAACCAACCAAATTTAAAAAAAAGAAATTTAGTTGGTTAAAAAGAGTTTTAATTAGATCATAATTTTGCAGGCATAAATATATTTCTTTTATGATCTTCTTAAAGTTAGTGGTTTTCTTTTATCTGAAATGATTTTAACATCATGTTGATTTATAGCATTTTCTGGAGCAAAAGATTATGCAGGTTATGCTATGTCAGATAATATCTTGGGTTGCTCGATTACAAATGAATCCCAAGTCAAAATTATAATTGGCACACAATTTTTACGGTAGGAATCATCAGTTCTTTGTAATATTCTGAAAGTTAGGAATATATTCTTTCATCGGACATATTTTTTAAAATTCGGTTGGTTAATAATTTTCTATGATTCTGGAAATAAATTAAGCTATCCTGTGCCAAATATTGCCTTGGTTTGCTAGGTTTAAAATCAATAACAGCATCAAGATTATAATTAGACTAAAATTTTTCTGGCATGAGTTATCTGTCCTTTTTAATCCTCTTAAAGGTATGTATGCCTCTTTCATCTGAAATGACTTTGAAAATTCGGATGGTAAAACACTTTATGACTCAAGAGATAAATTAGGCTATGCTGCTGTGCCAGATATTATCTTGGGTTGCTAAATTACAAATGAATCGCAAATCGCCTACAATTTTTCTAGTATGATTTGTATGTTTTTTTATAATTTAATTACGGTTTAAGGTTCGTTTAAAATTTGAGATAACTTTTTAAAAATCCGGTTGGTTAATAGCGTTTTATAGCTTAAGATATAAATTAGGCTATTCTATGCCAGATAATATTTTGGATTGCTAGACTAAAATCAATCACGAATCAAAGTTATGATTGGCCTACAATTTTTCTGGAATGAATTATTTGACCTTTTAAATACTTCATAAAATCAATCAAACCTCTTTTATTTAAAATGCCTTTTAAAAATCAAAAATTTTTAAAAATGCTTATCTATTATATTTTGTAATCCATTAAACTTGTAATAACATTATCTTGAAAGATAAACATGATATCCGCTTCTTGGTTATTTCTGAAACAATGATACATATTTCACTTGCTTTTAAATGAGTAATTCGTTTCCGATGATATATAGAGATACATAATTGTTAAAACTAATTAAATGCTTTAAATAATTGAAACCATTAATTATTTTCTGGGCTAAATGTGCTACTTGAAATTATATTGATTAAAGTAATTAAGTCAATGCGTTAAACCATCTTTACTTTGAATGTGAAGAACGTGAAAAATTTATTTATTACGGCGATTCCAACAAAGGTTAACCAATTAAAGAAGCTTCTTTTAAAAAAAAAAAAAATCGTAACTGCAGAGACTGATAAAGAGCGAAGAGGCCAAAACAGGTTTATGAGGGCCCTAGCAGGTGTTAGAAAATACCAAACGATAATGGCGAAATATGAAAGTTTATTCATCATCGCTTGTCAACAAACAAGGTTATCGAATTAAAAAAACACGTTCATTTCAAAACAGTGGGAATTTTTATTCTATTCTTTAGGATGAACTGCCGTAAATCAGCTGTCATTCAAAATGCGCCTCGTTAAATCGTTTGAGTATAAATATAAATATTTATGAAAACTGTGAACGTGAGAAAAACAGTAGCATCTTTAATGTGATCTTGTTTTTCTGTATAATTAATCACCGTGATTAATTTTCACTTACAAGAAAAATGGGTATTTCCGATGTTGTTTGTTTTTAAATCATTTATCAAACCAATTTGTGGAATTCTTAATATATTAAAGAAATAAAAATATATTTATATATATAAATATTTATCTATATATTTTTAAATCATCTGTTTAATTAGATAAAAATAATTTTTTAAGTAAAATATGGCTGTGGATTTTTTTCTCTGAAATGCGATTAACCCTACAGTGATTACCATTTGGCTTCAAGTTTTTATTTTCATTTATAGCTTCACCTGGTTGTTCTAAAGTGCAACAGTGAGTGATTCCAAATTCTTTTTTAAATGCTTTTCCGATAAATATTTTTCGATAGAAAAGACCATTATTAGACAGCAAGGTAGTATAAGAATAAGCTTTAATATGGGAGCTTAAAAAAATACTATTTAAAAAATCATTAAAATATTTTTTCTTTGCATTGTAAAACAAGAATTGTTAAAAGGGAACTTTTATTTTTGTTGCATAATAGTTAAAATATGATTAGTGTCATTAAGATATTGTTTAATATTTTAATGACACTAATTTAGAGATTTGGCAATTTTAATTTTTTTATTTCACAAAAAAAGTAATTAAAAATTGTTTTAAATTATTTTGTGCGTTATAAGTAGTTATTCAAAATGCATGCATTTTTTATTTTAAAAAATAAAAAGTCCTGCATTCTAGTGTTAATTAAATCTTCCAAAAATCTTCTACGGACTTGTTATAAAATGGCATAAATGTTTGTACAACCGGCAAAAACAAGCAGAACAGTAAGAAATTGCACGTGTTCTGAATATACCTAGTGATTAATTAAATAGATTTATCCCATATTTTAATTGAATATATATATTTATATCATTAATCAAATCAATTTGATGCAAAATTAGTACACACTTCTAGCATTTAATAAGTATATGCTACAAAGAATTTCTAAAATTTAAAAACTTCTTGAATCAATAGAGAAGTTAAATAATTTGTTTTTAAATAATTAAATAAATAAATTATTTTTAGAATAACATACAGATATTTTAAACTATTTTCTCATCTGTAAATCTAAATAACATAGACACAAAGAAGTAGAAACGCCACTTGAAATTCCATCGTTAGGTGAAAGAAAAAAATGATCTTTTTAGTGATAAGCTATGGCTTGAAGCCTGTTTTGAAGCTCAAAAAGTGATTTTAAAGTAATTTTAAGCAATTTTTTTAATTACAATCTTCTAAGTAAAGAAAATGGATGAATCTAACTTTCAATTCTTTAATAAAGATGCTTTCTATGACATGAAAGTAGACAATTATTAAAATATGCACACAATTTGTATATCTATAATATGAATTCAAAGCTGTTTTTAATATTCAAATCCATATCTCTTATATCGCTCGAAGATTTAATGGAAGATAGCAGAATTAAAACTTTCATGAAGTCATGACATGACAAACATTCATAATTCATAATAAGACATCAATTTTTTTTTTTTGTATTTCAATTTTATTCTTGAATAATATTAATATTAAAACAGCAAAGATGATTCTCTTTATTGATATGTAACGTTAAATAACAATGTCATCAGAGTTACTAAAAGAGAAGGAAACTCTTTCCTTCTCTTTTAAAACTCTTTCAAAAAATTTAATTCAACAATCCTACTGAATCCGTCTTGTTTTGATTATCTAAATATCTGTTGTTAACCATTTTTATATCCTTAATTAAACTATTCAGATCTTAAAAAGTTAAGTTAAAGATGTTTCTTTATTAAGTTATTTGTTGCAACGGAAGGTATTCGTATAAAAATAAATTTTCTTTGTGCAGTTGAAAACTAGTAAAAAAGCAAGTGTGTGTGGACGCCATACAGGACAGACAGTTAGGTAAAAAATTATCAAATTTGGAACAAATATTTTTGAAGTATAACAATATGTACTTAGCGCAACATTTTTTAAATTTTGATTAATTACGCTTTGAGTCGAATTTCAGAGCTTTTTCAGCTTAGCTACTCAAAATATTATCATGAAAAATGTAATTTACAGTAATTCCTACAATTTTTACTACTATGATAGATTATTGATCTACAATTTATATATGCATATATATATATATATTTAAAAATTGATGTTTTTACTTTACAGTAATATATTTCATAGTTAAACCGGAACTCAAATATTTTCTATTACTGCTTCAAATATTTTTTTCTGATTTTGTCTTCCATTGCTGAGGAAGAAGTTATGAAGATGCGGCTTATTTTTCCATGGTTGGTCTTTATTTTGAGCTGGTTTATATTTGCGTTCTTAGCAAATCTCTAATAGGGATCCAAAAATTATTTAAAACTAAATATTGTAATTTTTACGCTGATCTTTTTAATTAAATTAACTTTTTGAAATCATTAATGCATCATCCGAAACGTATAGCTATGCAAAATTTCAGAGGCATAATGCATTAGAAAGAGAATGAAAAAATCATTATAAAATTCCGTCACCCAAACAAAGAACAAGTTATGTTACAATGAAGCATACGAGAATATGAAATAAAAGATTTAAAATTTCCAAATCAAATAACACTTGCTATTTGGAAATAACAAAGCATGGACAAATAACGCAGGTATCTTTTATTTTCTTTCTCCACTCTAATGAATCTTCCGTTGAAATAAATATTATTCCGTTGTCAAATATTTAAATTAGCATTCCTTGTTCTCTTAATCTACAAAATAAAAGAGAAATGTCTTCCCTTTGAACAATTTTTTTTCACCTTTTATAAAGGAATAAGTTGAATAATGTCATCCATGTGCTCGTCTGTCACGATTTGGAAACTGGTAGAATAGAATATTTACGGAAATACCCGAATTAAATATGCAAAAGTCGTTCAGGAAATTATTTGCTTTCCTGCTTCAAGAGAAGTTTCTTTTTCAAGACCGTAAAAACACGTGGGAGTTGTGAAAAAGCAGTGAAAAGAAAGGCGTTGAAACATCTCGAATAAAGAACGCTCAAATACTTTTAACAAAAGAATTCCTTTCGCATAAATTGGTTTGTTCTTCAAACAAGAAAAAAAATTAAATAAGACAAATAATTTAGTATGTTTAAGGCTTCAATTCAAAGAAACTGTAAATAACCAATATTCAACTCCAAATCTTAAAACTTGTACACTAAACTTCTTTGATTTTAACAATTTTGAAGTAAACCCCTATTTTGTATTTTAGAACAATAATGATAAAATTTGATTCTAAATAATAAATAAATCAATGTAATATCTTAATTGAAACGTTGATTCGATAGTTGAAAATTTTACTTTGTTCATGTATATATTGTTTCAAAATCTTAACAGCTCAATGGGCGTAATTCACTTTTTATCACATTCACACTAAAAAATGGCTTCACTAATCATCAATATCAAACCTACAAGTTACATAGAATGCCCTTAGAAAAGCAAAATACCAAAAGGAAGTTTAAGGATTTTCGAATTAAGTGGAATTAAAATAGATTCAAATAATTAAATTGATTAATTACTTAGAATCCAAAAGAAAATGCTTTCGTATTATCTCCTAATCTATGTTGGAATCAATTATTATTGATTGTGAAAGATAAAATACTTCTTTAAAAAATACATGCTTAGAGAAGTTTTTTTTTACTTTGTGGTATTTCTGAAGTCTATGGAATTTATAAAATATTATTTTAGATATCATATCATATTACTACATTTCTAAACTAATTTGATTGAATTAAAAAATAATTAGCATTATTAATTTTAAAAAATTTATATGTTTATACATGTTTCGCATACTGATTATCAAAACGCAATTTTTTCATTATTTAAATAAGCAACTTTTAGTTTGCATATGCTTCATTTAAATTTAAGTAAATTAGGTTCTCCATGAATATGAAAAACTCATTTTTAGAATCACGCCTATTTCTCTAAGAACAAGATAACTCGGGAATTATTTGAGTTAGGTGGAAGAAATTTGGTATAAGTCTTTTACATCAAATTTTTAGATTTCTATCATATTCAAACAAAATCATTTTTCAAAAAATCAGTGTATTTATCTGAGTTCTTATAAATACGATAAATACAAATCTAGATTAATGAACTTCTGTGTTTAAATATAGATTTTAAAATGAATGTAATTATTAAATTTGGAGACGTGTGCGGCTAAAGTTAATCACCTATCAGTTTGTATATTTGTATGCTTGCAAATAAGAAAATTGAAAAACTAAAGAATTTAGATTAGTGAAATTTGGTTAATAGTTTTATCATCTACAATAAAGAGTTTATATCAAATTTTGAGCCAGATCTGGTATTGATTCACATACGTAGGTAAATCCCAAGGCCGGTGTTAAGTGATGTGCATAATTTTTTTAGTTAAAATATTTTACTTTGTCCATTAGATTCCAAAAGTTTTTCTTTTTTAGAATATTTTACTTTGTCCATTAGATTCCAAAAGTTTTTCTTTTCTGAACTACGTTTTTTTTAATTGTCGTTTTGAAGGAGAAAAGTTTAGTTTTATATAATTTATATTTTCAGTTATATTTTCCACATCAACATTGAAAAATGAGTAATAGATAAATGTAACAATTATTTTCTTTTAGTATACGCGTCTTAGGTCTCAGCAAAAAAGGTCACCTCAAAATGTTTTGAAGGCCCACCGATTGATCGTGAGCGACTTAATGCCCATCCCTACACTAAAGGTACCCGAACAATTGTTCGTGATTCAAATATTTGTGAAATTCATAAAGTTGAAGGGAAGAACAGAATACGACAGATTTGATGAGCATCACTTTGACTAAACCAAAATTTATTCTGGTGTTAATGATAGTTTCCAATTTTCGACAGTCGAATAAACATTAAACGACCAGATTCTGTCTTTAAACCTTTTTTTTTTCAGGTAGCTTAAATTTTATAGAAAACAAATAGAAGAGAATGCTTTTTACTTAAAATAGAACCTTTATTTTCGGCTTTAAACTTATAATTTCTATTAATTTTAAAGTGAATTTTTAAATCCTATATACTTTTTAACCATACCTTCCGATATCCAGGCCTTTTTATTTATTTAGATTAATTTCTGGAAAAATTCGGCAATACAATGGTTGTAATTTACTCAACACTGAAGATACTAAATAAATTATTGCAGCTTATATATGTGATATCCTATGAAATAGAATATACCTTTATTGAAAAACAGCAAAAACATATCTTTTGGCGTAGCCGGGGAGTGGTCTATAAAATAAATTCTGAGACATTTTAAATATAAACTTTTCGAATCAGTTCACAACTGTGATAATACAAAACATGTGTTTCCAATACTCAATAGTCTCTTTGTTAACACTATTTTATTAATGAACTAGTTTTTTTAAAAAAGTATTGATTAATGAGTTCCCTACAACATGATTACACACTCATATAAGTTACAGGTCTGTTGTTGTTCTCTTGTTCCGTTTTACAACGGAAAGAAGGGTGCAGTAACTTCTGAAGGTTTGGGCTCCTGAGCACCCGAGAGCAGAAGTCTGATTCTAGCTCACACGCATCATAAAAACTTTTTAAGGCGCTGGCTTCGTTCATTCATAGATCGTACTTTAGATCTGGAACAGAGAACGATCACCTTTGACCCAGTAGTATTACTCTCAACATAGAGGACTCTGTAACCCTGACAGATTTTACGTCAACCGCAAACACAGTCTTTGGCTGGCGGGCTCGTACTCGCAGCCCAAGGGATGCAAATTCAACGCCCTAACAAACAGGCTATCCCGGCCTAATAATTACAATTACTATAAACAATTCATAAAAAAAATTGTACTAGCTTGGAATTTTCATCCGACCCTTACAAATCCGTTATCCACTTGATACAATCGCTTTAAAGCTAATAAAATGATAAAATCTGCAAACTTCTTTACCTCGTATCCCTAAATGATCCCTATAAATAAACACAATTTCTATTTAAATTGTTAAACGATTTCATTTTTACATTTTAAAAATTCCTCTTGTATTTTAGTATCTATCAAGTTTTCTGCTCCGCCATATTTAGTGATAATAGATTAGTAAGTCCAACCTTTCATGAAAGTGGACTTATTTCCCAATGAAAATTGCATTTTTCAGTCTTAATTTGATTTTTGTCAAAGTAAGCCAAAAAACTACACTAAGAAGTATCAATGCTAAACAAATAGAATGGAGGAGTTCTATTTGAGAAGTTATATAGACTTATCAAATCAAAGAAATTGCAGGATGCCCTGCAAACAGATATACTGCTAACCTTGCTATGTCCTGTTTTAAATAATTAGAGATTTAAAAATAAAAACAGCAAAGCTTTTTTCTCTTCTTTTTTAATATAAAACTCCGTAAAAAATATTTAACTGAATTCTAATATGAAACTAGCTTTCCAATTTAAAATAAAATATCATTTTTTTATTTCATATAAAAAAAATCTCGCTATTAGATCACCTAAGTTAGAAAAAATATATATAATTTATTGCAATTCTTACAATCGCATGAGAAATGAAATTTGGCAATAATCTTTACCCAAAGTTGTAGATTTTTTGTAGAATTTTGAATAGAAAATGTGGTTGATAAATATATTTGCATATTGACTCGTATGCTTTTGCGTACATTAATTTAAAAAAAAAAAAAAAAAAAAAAAAAACGTCATCAATTTAGATGGAATGAGGCCTATAGAAAGAAATTTTGGATCAAAGTTACTCAATGGAAGACTGCGCGTCTATGCAAAATTAAGTGATTGTGATAACACAAAAAGGAATCAAGTTAGGTAATGTAAATTGTGTTCCTGGCTTTGTAACAAAATTTACATATTTGCATTTCATTTTGAATGTGTGTGTGTAATGATATTTTAAAATTCAATAATCCTAATTAGTTTCTTAACTTTTAGCTTAATTCAGCCCTTATTAAAGTCATTCTGAAATACTATCTTGTTTCGTGTTCCCATCCCACTTTTTCTGTTTAATTATGCCAACTGAAGCTTTGTAAAAATACTGCGTCATCGGTTCCACGTGCCACGTGATCGCTGATGTAAACAGATTCTTCTAGAGGATCTCTGCGTTTCTCTTGTCAACACGTGTGAGAATTCCTGTCAGAAATTGACACATGTCAGATTTATGAGAATCTCATATATAACCTGGGACCTTATTTTGTTCTCTTTACGCCTTTTTTTACCTTCTGCTTTTGTTCCGTGCCGTGAGTGGGCATGCCTTGTCCGCACTGTTTGTATATAATGTTTGTATATCTTGAGATGCAATAAAACGAACTTTAAAATTCAACCTGTTGTCTACCCTATTTTGGTCACGACTTTGTCTTCTCTCTCAAACACAAAATTAAGTGTTACATATATATGCTTATCCACTGTCGTCCATAACGCTGAGCGGAATTTAAATATATACCCTTCCATTTTTGTCTGCTTCATTATTGAATACGAAATCCAGACATTACTTCGACGTAAGCAGCTCAGAGAGATTTTCTTTTTTTCTGTTCATGTGACTGATTTATTGGAGTGTGGATGAAGCAGATCAAGAATGAATAGCAAAAATCAATGAGTTGAACTTTGTAATTATTATTTTATATTTATATTAACTCGAATTATATAAAAAATTATCGGCAATATTTTCTTTCGGTATTTTTTTCTCCTTATTTTCAAATCGACATCGTATTTTTTTTTTGTTATTGTTAATGGATCACTATTTATTTCAATCCTGTTTTAATTATTAGTTTTGATTTGAGTGAAAATGATTAGTTTTGATCCGGTTCGGGCATGATTGTTCTTCTGTGCTCTATCTCTAAGGTGAAAAGGGAATGTGCAAGCGAATGTGATGATAGAGTAGCAAAAGTTATTAGCGAACACATCTAATAGTTACTAGCGAACATATCGTTATTAGCGAACACAACATCTAATATTATTATTTATTTTCATCTAAAGTGCACTGCAAATAATAGTTTTATAATTTTTATTATTTCTTAAGCATTTTGCCAATGAACATAAAATTTTCTATTTCGACTTTCGTTAAAACTATTTAAAATATTGTGTTGTATACATAACATACCAGGCATATCTTCTGACCAGGCATATCTTCTTGTAGAATTAAGATTTAATTTGGTAAAATATTTTATTCCCTTCACCAAAATTTGCTCTCAACATTATATATGAATCTACTGGATAATATAATGTGAAAAAGCGCTCATAAAAAAACAGAGCTGGTTTTACTGTTTCGGTTATCAGACTGTATAACTTAAGGAGTGTTTCCTGTTGAAATGCTGTTTAATATTCCTTTCGCGAAGATAGCAAAGGTCATAAATTCGCAACCTGCATGACTATCACTTATAAACGGACTGCTTTTCTCTCTCTTTCAACTTTTAAATTTACTGGAAGCTTTAATGAATAAACTGACAAAGTGTTACTCAACATGCAAGCAAATCGTCGATTTATATTTATAAGACTCTATATCGATTTATAATTCGTTTAATGTTACAAATAATAACATAAAATTGCTAGTCTGTCACTTTGAGATGAAAACGGAAGTCTCCAAAGGTTTTGAATGGATAAATGAGTGCTTGGGTGAAAGTTCACGATGCGAGCAATAAATTCTCGTTACAGCAATTCATTTACCATTCAAACTAACCTAACCACCTGCCCAATGGAGACAGTCTCTAATAACATTGATAAACGACTGCAGTGACATTTTTTGAAAGTGAAAACAATATTAGTAATTCAAAAAATTTAAAAACTTGTTTAGAACGCTGGTTATAAATTAAATGCATGATAAACAAACACATTTTAAATACATTGTGTATAATTTAATATTAATTATAAGGTGTATACACATTTAAAGTCAGGAATTAGTAAGAGTATTCTTCTCATTATTTCCTCAAAAGTGTGCAATTTTTTGTTTGACTTCTTAGCATAAAGAAACGAATCGAACATATGTAGAGATTTAATTAGTGGCTATTACTATTCCACTGTTATACCGAACACACCCAGATTTAAATTTAGTTTTATTGTGTTGTAATAGATGGCACAATATGTTCTGTTAATCCAAAGTACATGACTACAAGTTTTATTTTTAGTTCATGACTTCAAATCACATGACTACAAGTTTTATTTTTATAGGGAAAAGTGATCTGTTGGAATTCTCGTGTGCTCTCTCTGAAGAAAGGAGGTTTCTTTGTCTCCAGTAATGATTTAATTTTAGTAATCTTACGCTACGGTGGCAGTATGTTTGTTTTGTGCAGACATGGTGTTGGGTTTCGTCTTTTGTTGAGATCTAAATATTTTAACTTCAAACTTTAATGTAATTAATCTTTCTTGTCTTAATTGTTAAAGTCAAACATTACATTGTGTTTACTGTAAATAAATTAACTGTTTTTTTCCTTTAAACGTGACACGTCTTTTCTTAATCAGTACATTAGACACTGATCCAAATGGGATTGAATGGACATTTTGTCCCACCCAGTCCTACATCTATGTTCTGATTTCATTCTCTTAACCGATTGGAGTCGAAATTCGATATAGATCTACCACTTGGAACTCAAGACCTAATCAAATTTCCTTTTGAGTTATCGGGACACAAACCTTCAAACAATCTAGACGTTGATCGATATTGTTCAAATTACAGTCCCCACGGTGGGTACCAAAATATTCTGGGAGGCAGCTTATTAAAAATGCTGGAACATGCCTCCTACGAGAGAGATTGTATCTGATAAACCTTAGAACTCAACCTTAATTTTCGCGAATGCTATCGTGGTTGTCGGGTCATTCAGATTTTTCCGTGAATCTTCCGACGGATAGGAATAGCATAATTAACAACGTGCCGGCGTTTTGACATAGAGGGAGCGCGTCTTCCCCGTGATCTGGGCGTCCCAGGTTCGAGTTCCGGTTCGACCATGGTCGTTCTTCTGTGCAAGCGAATGTGATAAGTGAGTAGCAGAAGTCGTACTCTTGGCCCTAGTTGGTGCTACTACAAAACAAGAGACGTTGATTAGGCTTAAATCGCTGACTACCTCAGCGAGCTTGCTCATGGCAAGGTCCATAAGAAACAACAGAAACAACGTAATTAACAACCTAATTAATTAACACCCCAGATTTCTTGCTTTTCATAAATGCGCTTCTTTTGTTTTCATCTCACCCTCCCCCATTCTTCCTTCCTAGGGCTGCTGAATGAGGAAGAAGCCACAGACAACTCAACAAATATATTTTAAAATCTAATTATCATATAAATAAATATGCAGAAATTTTATGAATTATATTTTTTATCTACGATATATGTGTTTATCTTGAATTGCTAAATTCCTATCCATTATTCAATTAATCACTTTAAAAAAGACGTAGGAATATTAATTATTCCTTCTTTGGTTATGTATTTGTTCACTTAATAGATTTTGCAAAATAATAATATTTGATTTTATTTGAATTTGGAATTTATTATTTCTTTATAATCTGTCATAAAAATTGAATGCTTATATTTGATTGCGAGGAAATCATTAATTCATAATTATGGTTAATTTTTTAGGGAGGGAATCTTATTGTTTTATTTTAAAATAAGTAATTTTAAAATAAATAAGAAAATCCATATTTTCACAAATCTGCTACATTGAAAATAAAAGGAATAAATAAAAAAATCAATAAAATGTCAAAAAGTGTGTTAGAATATGAAACTAAATTGGCTATTTTTTAAAAGAGGTATTCCGAGATGCATAGACCATAAATCTGCAATGCATAGACCATAAAATATTTAAATCTGCCATTGATTTT